>LPNX010897139.1:672-13312 GCA_001517045.1 Pseudotsuga menziesii | reverse complement strand
GTTGGGTGCATTAAACCTTAGTAAATTTCCTTGGGATTTTTTTGGACTTGTGGTTTCGTTCAAGAAAAGATGAATTTCCTTTGCAACCTTTATTATCCATCTAACTTCAGTAGCAGAATAAGCATGGCTAGAAAGCTTTCTACTGGTAAAAGTCTTTTGGCAGCTTTGTTGCAAAGTGTATTTCAGTGCTACTGTTGAGGGCAGAGGCTCTGTTTTTTATTGAGTCTTTCTGGCTAGATATATGTAGATAATGGTGGAGTATATGGGCACTTAAAGTCAATTATTATGGACACTTAATGGAAGGATTCTCCTATCAATCTGCTATGTTTTAATTAGCTTATGATGAGATCTACATGCCCCTCATGACTGCTCAATGCAATCCAGTTTGAATTAAAAAGGGCAACTTCATAGGATTTGTTTCTTTCACAAAACTGTGAAGTGGTGCTGGCCCAAATCGACGTCAAAGCTTGATCTGTGCAAAGCTTTGTAGCTGTAAAAACTACTCTTGGCAATATGGCTTGCTCTCTATTGCATGCATTAATAATCTTTGTACTTTTCCACATTCAAGGCTTTTAATCTGGCTATTGAAGCCGGATAGTTTGAGCTACTATCCAGGTCAGATAGTTTGAGCCTCTGAATAGTGGATCAACGACTTTTGTCTAGGAAAAACTTAATTAAATGTTTTATTGATGTTTTCTTTGAGGATAATGTATTTCCTGTCTGCCAATAAAAAGAATTTGATATGATTCAAGATGTGCAATTGATGTCCTGACTAACCTTTTTAAAATTCTATTTTGAATTGAAGAATTTCCAGCAGCAAGCTTTTAGAAATAGTTACAGTTAGTGGTTAATATATTAATATACATTTTTGTTGTTGTTTGCAGATCTTGTTTTTGATGTGTTTTGTGATTTGCCATGAATCTTTGTGAGAGCTTAATGTGGGCAGTTATTGATGCTTGTATGGTTTCGTCGGTTTTACGGAGATCTTGCTTCTATATGGGACTTGCCTTGTTGGGTTATTGCTTGTCTACAACAATCTAGGTTATTATGATTTTGATATTGAGCTGTTCATTTGATTGTATTTGGCTTTATGTGATTTTGGAGATATTTGATAGCATATGTGAATTGCTGTTGTGGACCTATTCCTTTTCCTGGGGTAAAATGTTGTAATTCAGCAGGTTGTGTTTCGAGGCAGTATAGCTTAGTATTGAGAAAGGAGTCTACACTGTTTTCTTTGTCAAAACCCATAATTGATTGCATTTGATAACTGGGGCAATAAAACAGATTAGTACGATTAATTGAGACTATGCTGCTGCCATTAGACTGGAAAAAAGGTTTGATAGTCTACAAGAAACTAAACACTTATTTTATGGACTCATCTTAGATTGGGTTGTCACCTAAGTGGAGGATGTTGTGGTTAAGTATTTGGTGTTTTATCATATTGTTCAGGCCTGGTGTTTTATCAATATGTTAACTTACAATGCACCTGGGGAAGATAGGATCAGGCAACAGACACTGTGTGCTAGTCTCCGCCAATAGTGACAGTATGAGAAAGACAGCATTGTCTGGTATAAACATGGCTATCAATATCCTCCGGTGGGAACATGGGAGGACTCTGTGACACTAGTTATTTTGTATTTTTTTTTTTAAAACAGACACAAGCGTCGGTTAAGCGATGCCTATAACTGTTGCTTATCCGACGGCTCAAGGTTATATCCGTCGCTTATCCGACAGCATAAAGGTTAATATTTTTTTTTAAAATTGGCTACCGTCGCTTAATCGATGGACTATCTGTCGCTTAACCGATGGTATGGAGGTTATTTTCTCAAAAAATTTCACTACCGTCGAAGATATTCTGTCGCTTAACCGGCGCTGTAAATTTAACCGACGGTTACTTATGTGTCGCTTAACCGACGGTTCCTCAGGTGTCGGATCACCGACGACAAGTTTTCGACGCTTAAAAAAAAATCAAAGTGTCGTACATGCGACAGAGAAGTGTCGAAAATCCGACATGACGGCCGTCGGATTTTTGGTCAAAATGTAGTAGTGTGATATATCATATTTTTACATTTCAAAATTTATGAAAAAAACTAATTATTTTGTGACTATTATTATAAAGCTAATCAAATTCATTTACGAATAAAATTTTTTTGTTTTGTAAATATCATTATAAAGCTAGATATCAAATAACATAATGTCTACATTTGAACATTAATATTTAAAATGTAACAAGAATCCCCGCGAAGGGTAATAGGAGGAGCATGCCCACCATACATGAAGTTTGACAAGAAAACACATGAATCATGGCACCCTCCACTGGGAATCCACCATGATAACGTTGTCTTCTAGATTTAAGGGAACCTCACGCACACATGATCTCAAGATTGGGATACTTCAGAACCCTCGTGAAAACATACCACCACCTTCTCACTCCATTTTTGAACACAATCAATCATCTAGAAGGAATTATGAATCTACCTACTCATAGTTGAATCTTCATCCAACTGAACGACACCCAAGATCATCCCCATAGCTTCAAAACTCGGCCTAAGTTCCTGATCATTCTAACAATTGTCATGGGGGTGAGCTTTGAGGATACTATAATATCCAAATTGATTGCAATATCAAAGGACTGGCTATTGGTACTACCATGGTTAGAAGCAAGAAAACAAAGTGCAAGCACCCTGTTGGAACGAGTCATTCTCATATGTTGTGCATCATGGCCAATTAAGAGAAATCTAGTACATGCTTCTCTGGTGTAGTTCATCTTAAAGGTCAATGTCTCCTAAGCACAATGGAGGCATGAATGCAGAATAATCTTCAATGTCCTGAGAAAAAGAAGCTCATTCAGGATCTCGGGCATCTCATGGAGGATTTGGGCTCCATTTGCACCTATGGGACCCAATACACCAAGACACATACTCCGCTATCATTATAGAAAGGCTCCTCTGAACCAAACTATTTGTGAAAGTGTCACGGGAACGCTTGAAGATAACAATGACATAATTATTTTGGTTGATAGACTAGACCATCTAGAAAATTGGACCAGATGCCTGGCGAAGGGGTAGATGATTTTTGATGTGAAACTGAACGCACTAGACAAAGAGCTCACTAGCAAGGTCTTAAGTAAACCGGTTTCATCCACGCTACAAGCTATCCTCATCTACTGCAAGCACCATGACTTCCTACCTTGAGGAGAACACTCAAGGGTGAAAGGAGAAAGAGACACAAAAGCGGATTGCAAGGCCCAACCCATTGATATTTCATACTCATATTAGCCTTCTAATACTCATGTTGGCGGGGGTACTCTTCAATCTCCGACCATTGTGGATATGGGGGTCACTAGTCAAGCCAACCATGTGGAGGAGAGTACATAAATTTTTTAGCAAGCACTTTATTTTTGGCCTAAAAAACGTAATAAAAATAAATAAAAATTACATAATATTTAATTCAAGTGTTTGTTTCAAAATGTCAAGAAAAACAAACATAATATTCAATGTACATAATATTTGATTGATATATATCCTTGACAAGTGAAATTCCATTTAGATCTTTATATGATTAAAATATTTGTGCATTCAAATATTGAGGAAGCTTTAGCTAGGAAACCCCCTCAATACTTCAATAAAATAGAGCCAAATGAGCTTTAATTGACTAGTTTACAAGGCACAACACTTGCTAATGTGGAAGGGTGACCTAGCCATTCAACCACAGTAATTTTTAATTAAAAATAAAATAAAAAAATGTGGCATAGTCATTCAACCATAGCCCTTCAAAAACAATTCTAATTCCAAAAATGATATATCATATTTTTACATTTCAGAATTTATGAAAAAATCTAATTATTTTGTGACTATTATTATAAAGCTAATCAAATTCATTTACGAATAATTTTTTTTTGTTTTGTAAATATCATTATAAAGCTAATCAAATTCATATATCAAAAGCTCTTAATAGTGTTCTATCTATTGAGGATAAGCTCTTATGAGCATACAAAATAACCTGAGCAATATATTCAGCTTCGATATCCCACGTACTTTGTATTTCTGGAAATGCTTGTAAATCTAAGTACTCATAAGGGATTGGTATATATATAAATATATATATGGAGCAGAGAATATTTGAGTGGGTTGGCGTCAATCCAAAATCTTTGGCGAGAATGGAGGCATACACTGAAAGAGGATCCAATTGCTGAATTCCTAGATTTGAGGTGTTCAGCCTAGCCAATGGCCACTGCGTTAACATAAACAAACAATGTGAAGTTTTTGAAACACAAACAAGCAGGTGAAGACTACTCAAAGAGTACCCTTCGTCACTAATAAATCCAACATTCACAACGAAAAAATCAAATTTGATCCGAGGGCCCGGAGAATGACACTTGGAAGCCATCGAAGGCCCTGAAGTATGTCACTTGGCAGCCATCGGATGGCCAAATCGAAGGGCCCAGAGAGCACCACTTGGAAGCCATTGGATGGTCAGATCGCAAGGCCAAGAGAACGCCACTTGACCATCTGATGCATCAGATGGCCATATCGCATGGCCCACAGAATGCCGCTTGGCACCCATCTGATGGCCAAATTAAGGTAATGCTTTGCTTACCTTAATCCCTACCAAGGCTGACTGTGGGAAAAAACAGATTAAGGTAATGCTTTGCTTACCTTTTATATTCGATATCTATAATCCCGGCGTGAGTAAGCTCGGTAATTCTGAAATACATGTGAAAGGTAAGCCGGGTACAACAAAAGTAAGCCGGGTAATTTGCTCAACAAAATTTGCTCGGTAATTCGGTAAGCCGGGTACACTTAATTTGCTCGGTAATTCTCAAATACATGTAAAAGGTAGAGGAAAATATAGCGATTTGGATTTTTTTTTAAATATTCCATGAAATTTCAAACCAGTTGATTACCAACCCAGCTTGATTACCAACCCAGCTTCCGTCCGTCTGATTACAGTCGATATACGCTGGGACGCCCAAGTTTACATCAAATCTCAAATTTACATCATACTCATCCTGAAGATATAGTTAGACTCGTGCTCAACCTCCCATTTTACTGTTAGCAAACCAAATTCGAAGCCTATGAGGTAATTAAATGATGGGTACTCCTTTTCACATGATGATCCAGCCTATCGTAATCTTCCACGACACAGCTAGTTCTTGAAAGATCAAGAGTCCAGCTGGATCGATGGTGTTACTAGTGCAATCATCTGCATTTGAATAGCGCTCCATCCACTTATGGGCTAGAAGATGCTGTGAGAGACGTATAGTCTATCATGATCTCGTTTTCATAAACAAACTGGTTCACATCATTCTCGAACCGACGCCTCTTGGAAATACCAGCCGTGGGCACCCTGGTATGCCACTCTTACTAGCCAGCCACTTGGCAGCCATCAAATGGCCAGATTGCAAGGCCCAGGGAGCGCCACTTGGTAGCAATGGTATAGCCACAATGCATGGCTCTACCTGTGCCACTTGGCATCCATAATCGCATGGCCCTCACTGCGCCACTTGGCGTCCATCGGACGGCCAGATCGCAGGGCCCAGAGCGCGCCACTTGGAATGCACCGGATGGCTAGATCTGAGGGTTCTCCTTACGGCACTTGGAAGAGATCCAACGGCTCTCCAAGTCTTTCCGTACGCCCATATTCAACCATTCCAGTCTTTCCGTACATCACCTGGCGGATTTCCGTACGCCACTTGGCCACAATCCGTACGCCACTTGGCCCCATCCAAGTTGGTTTATAGTGCCTCGTGGAAACATTGGATGACCCGTCACCCGATACGGCCTCAGCATCCCTGTTAAACCGCCTTTCGACTTCGTATAGCTCCGCCTCATTCTACCGGATGAGAAGCATGAGCTAAGTTAGGGTTAAAAATGTTTAAATACAGGCTTTCAAGGTCCATTCTAGTCTGAAGCACAAGACTGAAGCCTACCCAAGATCCCAAAAACTGAAACAAATTTCTGAAGATACGCCCAACCAAATCCGAAAAACGGAATCAAATTCCTGAAGATACGCCCAGCCAAATGGATTTCTGTAATGCCAAAACGGACTCAAACCGCCAACCTCAACCTCCCCTTCCTGCAGATGCTTCTGAGTTTTTTCTTTGGCTGCATCAGTTGTTTGATGTGATCCATGAGTGAAGTAGAAGTAGCAGCCCCATAACAACAACAACAAAATAATATGAGCATTAACACCAAAACAAATCCCACCTTCACAAACCCATCGGCCTCAAAAATAAACAGATTAGAATGTGAATCGAACAAGGAGCATTGGCTTGGGAGACTGGCGAGAGTTGGAAGAAGTGAAACGTGTTATTCATCAGACTGTAATCTGGCTTCTCGCATGCTCTGCACTATACACGTACTCTCCAATACATTACTCATCCAGATCCTCACCAAATGTCTTTTCTTTTTCGAAAACGGGGGCTAATTGTAAGAGATGAGAATTCCTTTTTCTTTTTCGAAAACGGGGTTAATTGTAAGAGATGAGAATAAGCAATGTCGGCTGTTCCCAAACGTTCAATGTAACAAAAATCATAATCATGTGAGCAAACAAATTATTGTCAGCTTCCCTGAAATGCCACAAAATATTCCAAATTACATGTTTTGTCCAAATGTTTAATAGCCACAACATGCGCAAATACATTGTTAAATTGTTAATGTCACCTTTTAACATACATTGTTAAATTGTTAATGTTACCTTTTAATCGAAAAGTTAAATGCGACATCATCTCAGCAAATAAAGGATTAATAAGAGTTTTTAATAGATTTAAGTTTAAAATCAATATATGTTTGTGTAATTTTTTAATTGTTTTTTATAAAATTTAATAAATTATATGATATAGGTTAGCAAATAATTTAATTTAATTTAATTTAATATATATATTTTAAATTTGGATCCAATTTTTTGAGGTCTAAATTTATCTTCGATAGATATAGATTTAAGATGGATTTATGTTTATTTTATTTTTACTTTTATTTTTATTTTTATAAGCATATATAGTTTTTTAATTATTATTTATTTGATTTAAAATGTTTTATTTTATGACAAACACCAATTTTTTTTAATTATTTTTGTATTCTCAAGAACATTGACAACATCTTCTCCATATTTTAGAGATTATCTTGCTATTCTTAATGCAATAACACCTCAATACTTAATACTTAGATGTAATGATATTTTGAAAAAAATATTAAAAATAAATCTAATAAAAATATATGATGGCTATAATTCTTTAAATTCTTTATAGAAAGTATTTCTTTATGCAGCCATAAGAGAATTATAAAAAGTATTTTTATATTTCAATGATGTGCCAAGTTAAATAGGGGCCTATGGTTATGACTATGCAGTGGAAAAATAAAATACAACACTTCTTGGTGAAATATCAACGAGGTTAAGAAATTGAAACAATATTCAAAGTAATGTAGTCACTGCGTGTTTTCATAAGAGAATAGGGGCAAGATAAAATCCTAGGAAGAAAGGGAAAAATGCAAGTTGGCATGGGAAAAGGCCAAATGGTGATTAACAAGTTGAGCCTTGTGGCTAGTGAAATAAAACAAGAACACTATTTTTTTTCCAAAACTTTAAAATAAAATTGAAGAACAAAATATCAAAATGGAGAGACATGTTAGAAGCATATCTTCTAGCTTCCAAGATCTAGCATGTTGGGGGGTTACTTATTTAAAGAACTTGTTCAAATCCCTAGTGTTGGGAAACATGGTAAACATTATAACTTTTTCCTTAGCTTGTGGATTAAGAGATAAATAAAAATTTATTTGACAATGTAAGTATCAAAAGAAGAAATAAAAGATGTAATCTTCCAAAACAACAATATTAATGGGTCTAATTGATGGGCAATACATTTCAGCCACTACTAGAAGTAGACATTTTTGCAATTGTGATTGATACAGAGACTTCTAGTAAGATTGTCGTGAACATAAATTCAACCCTTTAGTCTTAGATCACAAAGAAAGACCTTCCTTCTTTATTCAAAGACTTTAAATTAATTTCACGATGCAACCCAATCTACAACATTATTTCCCAACTCACTGCAAAAAGGTTAAAGCTTATTATCTCCAAATCTATTTCAAATCAACAATTTGTCTTCTTAGAGAACACGGAGATAAAAAAACGTTGTGGGATTGGACCGAATCGAAGGACTACATTCTATCAAGACAAAAAAAAGATTTTGCTGATGATAATCAAGCTTGATCTTTCTGAGGAACATGACAAGATAAGATGGTTATTTCTTACACTAATTATGATTCATAAAGGATGTCGTATTCCTTTAGAATCTTTCAATGGGAAATTGAACTTATAGTGTAGGCTATAAGAACACTCGCTTAAGCAACAACTATTGCTTGTGTATGAAAAATCAAATTTTATCGTGGGTTACAATAACACTCAATTTTCATCGACCCAACGAGCCTTTCATGGTTGGATGGAATGCAAATTAGAGTACAGGATAAAAATGGGAAGAATGTGCAGGTCGATTATTAGTTTGCATGTGGGTTATGTGTGTGTGCAAACTTGAAAGGATATCCCTACTCTTTATAAAAGAAGGTTTATATGGGTTTATGCAAGCTTGGAGAGTCTGGTTGAAAATAACTAATGTTAAACACAACTTAATGACTTCAAGGGGAATCAACATAACCATAATTAACTAGCATGCAACTAAGTAAATGACAGACTTTAAAACATGACAAAATCACAAGTCAACTATTTACAAATGAAAAAATGTAAATATTGTGTACATTGGATAACTGGCAACATTACTATTTTTTGTGGCTTTGCGTCCTGTATATCCATATGATCTTGGATTCAAATTTGTTTTATAGCTCCATGGCCTTTGTCCATCTATGTATGTCAACAAATTCACACTACGAGAAGTAACAGGTACCAAAGGGTTGTCTCCTCCATGGCATTAATTTTATCAGCTAAGGGCATGCTTACATCTGACCATTCAAACGAAAGGGAGAATGAGCTCAAACAACTGCTTACAAAATGAAAGCAAACACATCTATAGGAGCATGAGATCATTTAAGGTCACATCAAAAGATTCTTGATACTTTTAACAAGGCATATATTGATGATGGTATTTCATTCCAAATTAATACTTGCTCTATCAATCCACTATGCTAAATCTATACTTTTAATGATTTTATGGAGAAATGCATTAAAGACAAAATTTTACCTTGCACACTTGAACACAAGGAAGAATGTAGCATGGATTTAACCATTGTACATTGATCAAACATCTGCAAATAAGGTAAAAGAGACAAGGTTTCATTTTTGTGATGGTTGCATGAGTACATTGTCAACTGTTAAAATGTCCTAGCACACCATGGATAATTTTAATGGTTATATATAGCCCATGGGCTATATTAAGGGGGTTTTAAAAATCTAGTGGGCTATTTTCTTATATGGAAAGGGTTTTTTCCAGCTGAAATATATTCTCCCAATATTTTGTTAGAAAAAAAATAAATCCAAAATAAATAGCCTCATGTATATTAATGAGGAAAATGAAAAAAAAAAACTATTTTCATCCTAGCAAAATCTCCCTCCAATCTATCTTTCACCCCCAATTTCTAAATAAATTCTAGTGAAATCATTCCTTTGCCCCCAATTTCCAGTAATGAAGGCTCCCAAGGGTTATTTCGCCCCTCACTTTGGTTGTAACTTGGACAGATGGTTGCATTCACATGTATTTTTAGTCAATTTCATGTGATACCTTCTTTGATACCTCGATAGTATTGGAGTGAAAATCAATAGTTATTTTGTTCTATTTAAATGATACAATGATTCATGGTTCACCCACATCGGATTGTGCTTGTAGGGTGAAGGTTTTGGGTGATGCGATTCCACTTTTCATTCTTAATTTTCTCGAAATTTTAATCTTTGCATAAAATATCCATTGCCAAATGTTCAGGTCTTGAAGGGGCATGTTGCAGATGCAATTTATGAGAGAATACAAAATGCATCATTCTTTTTATCCAATAATTAATGTGGTATGCTTTTATGCTTCTTATCCACAATTACAATAGATTCTTATGATGTAAATTTACATTTTATCATGCTTTTTATCGTGGATTCTTTTTTAGGGCTGTTGAATTCTAGGGATCTCTTGATTCTTAGGGCTCATTTAGTGTTCTTAGGAGTATTGGTTCCACGAAACTGTTATAGAGATCAAAATATATGATTTAGTTTATGCCTTGTCATGTTTAAACTAGTGAATGACATTTATATGTTGTTAGTGGATGCTACTCTTGATGGAGAGACACCACATGGTTTTTATTTATTCAAACTGAATTTGACCCAGTTGTTTAAAATGTGCTATTATTAGGATCTTGCTCTACAATTATTATTGGATCTAAGGTGTCAATGAGAGTGCATATGCTAATATTTATGTATGTTATTGTTGATGTTTGGGATGTTTGTAATATAAATGAATGCAAATTGATTATAATGGTAGGGCTATAGTCACAAATGGCCACTTCTTGTAGATTTGTCCAAAGCATTCTATTATATTCTTTTATTTGTATTGAGAAGTTTGTGAATAGTAATTATTTTATTTGTATTTCCGAGTTCGTCAATTTTATTTGTGACCTAAAATTGTTGGTTTAGGTACTTGTTTTACGATATATTTTTTTTATGGGCCATTCAGAAGTAAAATTATTTTCAGTGATTGTTTTGATTTGTAATTTATATTATCATCCAGAAATGGATCTAGTTATGTGTGATAAATATATGATTTGGTTGGAACATTATATTTCATTTCCATCATGATTGTATATAATATGTACAGGGCATGTTTGACTTGAGGGTCAGTGCAAGAAGATGAGGGACCTTTAAGATGCAATCCTAGTTTTCAAAAACAAGATCATGTTACCAAAAAATACATCAACCCGAGCCTGACATAGCACTTGGTATGGTTTAACCCGAGCCTGACATGTCATGGAACATGTAGGATAGGAAGCCATATCGCATACGCGTTATATAACTACAAAACGCGTACACGATATGTAGTTATAAAACACGTACGCGATTTGCAAATCATAAAAAAAAATTAAATACATAGTCTCGAACCCGCGGCCCATTTTCACAATCAAGAACACGAATTCGAAGGGCCATTGGAGCATTTTGGAGCGAGAACACTGCTTGGGATTGTTGCAGGAGGTGATTCAGGTTGAGGGGAGGAAATTTCACTCGTGCATTGTCATCCAACAAGGTAATTCAATCACCCAATGCATTTTTTTTGGTCAATTTTTACCCTATAATTGTGTGACTTTAGATGTGTGATATTCAAATGCACTTCCCTCCTATGTTTTTTAATTCTCAAGAGCATTACCTTATACACCTAGTAGAAGAGATTGAAGAATGTGGTTCTATTCATATCCATACAATGTTGCTTGCGGAGAGATATATGAAGTTTCTAAAACATTTTGTGAGACAAAGAGTTCATCTAGAAGGATCTATGGCTGAGGGGTACATGGTATTTCAGATAATGGTGCATTTGAGTGAGTACTTACCTCAATTGCATTTTGAAGCTCCATGATTATGGGGCAATAACCAAGATCAATTTTTTTAAGGAGAAATATTAGAGGGTGGAGGGTCTTCAAAGAGGATAAGAGGTATACTCAAATTTTTTGTAACAATTGTTCTAATCCTAAATATTGTAAATTTGGATTTAAATAATGATTACTTGTACATGTAGATTCTAAGGAGTGGGAGTCATTACATTTGTATCGTGCATACAATTCTTAATTTATGTTAGAGTGGACTGAGGAGTATAATCAACAAAAGAAAGTAGAGGTTGAATATCACTTTAAAACAGTTTTTAGAACATAATGGAATGTATGTTTTGTTTATGCATCAAACATAATGGAAATTAGGTTTTTAACAGTTTTTGAGGTGGTCATGTTTTAGTGGATTTATGATGTCAAGGTAAATACATTCCATAACTTCTCAACTGAATAAGTTTTCTTGTTTCATATTAATTTGTGCTTCTCTAACAATTTTCTCAAAGACATTTGATTTGGTGGGGCTAGGGAATCCACCACACGCCAATGATTTAATTGATATGTTGAATATATTTTCCCAGTAACACCTAGTATGTAAGAAAAAATCAATACCATAAAGATACAAAATAAAAGTAAAAGTGTTAAACTTTAATTATTGTTTATAGTTTTTTATGTTTGAAAAATTAGTCAAACTTAAGTTTGTGTATGTTTTCCTTAATTTACATTTTCAATTTTGAAGAGATGTCATTATATACCATGTATACGTTTCTAATTATTTTCTTATTGATTTTTTTATTGCAGTTGCGGCTATGGACCCCAATGCGGAAATATTGATTGAGCTTTCCCAGTTGAGAGGTTTGAGTACTGCTTTTAGTTGTGCTGATAGAATTCGATGTTCACTTGCATCCACTTTGGATGCAATTGTTGAGACTATCACATTGTCAAACAACATACTATATGATATTACTTCATATAGAGAAAGAAAAAGACGTGAGTACACTGATGGGCTTAGCTACAATGCAATAAAAAAGTTGAAAATCACCAAAGAGCATATATTTTCATTGTTTAGGGACCCTCACACGAGGGAAATCCCAAATGAAAATGGGCAACAAATCTTTATC
>LPNX010897086.1:24532-59186 GCA_001517045.1 Pseudotsuga menziesii | reverse complement strand
AACTAACATGTAAAGTATGTGGAAATTAACAAATTATTGACAAGCATAATTGAAAAATTGAAATTTTAGAATGTTTACCTCAGTAGAACCAGGTGGGCCTGTACGATCATGGATCCCTCCACCAACAAAGGGATCGGTTGCTGTAATGCCATGCCCCAATCCAAAGTCTGGGGGGTCTCTGGCGTCAAAACGCAACAACTGCAAGTTCACAAAATTAATATATTAGCTCAAACTATATATATGTGTACAAAGAGGAAACTAAATGATGAATTTATTAAAATTAACCAGATCTACATACCTCACTCAAAAAACCACTGAACGCAACATCTGTGGAAAGACCATAGCAGGGACGACCACACGATGTGCACTCGTGAGGATCAAAACTCTGCTGGGGATGTGCCGATGGTGGTGCACTGGGGGATGGTCCTCGTGGCCCAGTAGGTGGTGGTGGACCAATGGATGGTCCTGCACTAGTTCCTGCATCCCCACCCATCTGCTGAAGAGTAGTGCTATGGCGAAGGACCACTCGTGCAAGTGTCAAAAAAGCATCCCGTGTCTCACCAACTACGCGAGTTGCAGGTGGAACATCTGGCCCATGCAATGGCGTGCGAGGTGCAGGGATAGGGCGGTTAGGGTCTTGCACCCTCGCATTGGGTTGGTTTTGGGGCATCCCCCCACTGATCCCCTGAAACTCCAAGTAAGAAAAATAGTTCACGTGTTTATGCAACACGAACTCCGCATACAACTTTCGAAGGAAATACAGGGGCATTTCCCTATTGTTATGCGGTGGCAAATCAAAGACCATATACCATCTATCCATCCAGTTATCGATAAATGGTTGGTATATGCACCACTCAATGGATATATGTGGCCGGTTTGCATTTGGGATTTCTCCAGTCCGAGAATCCCTGAATAATGCAAAAATTTGTTGCTTTGTTATTTTTAACTTTTTTATTGCCACATAATCCAATCCATCCTCTTGTTCTCTTCTTTTCCTCTCTCTATATGATGTGATATCATATAATATATTAGTTGACTGCGCAATAGTATCAACAATAGCATCCATGGTGGATGCAAGTGAGCGGCGAATCTCATCGCCGCCACGAAAAGAATCACTGATGCCCCTTAAGCGGGCAAGCTCAATCAGAATCGCGGCATTTGGATCCATTGCAGCAACTGCAAAAAAAACATCAATAAGCAAATCATTAGAAACATATACATGGCATATAATGACGTCTCTTCAAAATTGAAATTGTATTAAATCAAACTCAAGTTAGCAATTTAATGACAAATTCACTTACATATATTTATTTAAACTTAAGATTAAACATTTCACAATTAAAACGTAAGTTTCGTTCAACTTGTGACTACATTTAGTTAATGAGTAAGTAAGAATTGGATATAACTTGTTCTGGCTTAGAAAGATGATTGCGCTAACTTAGAAAGATGATTTGAATTTTGTTGAGAGGTTTGTCTTTCGTTTAAGGTTTGGATTTTGGCAGGAAGGGAGGAATTGTTCATTGTTTGGGACATGTCTTGGAGGCTATGATGATGTTTCTTGATCAAGGACAATCTTTCTTAGAGCATGATGATGGATATTCCAGAGCTAGTATAGTCCAGGTTAATATCCAGAGCTAGTATAGTCCAGGTTAATTGCTAATCTTGTGAGGTTAATATCTAATCTTGACTCTTGAAGATGAAGGGTTAGGGATTTTGTCATTAATGAATTATAAAGGGATATCTAAGGAGAGGAAGAGGCACATTATGAATGAGAGATATTTTGGAGCCGAAGAAAAAAAGAGTGAGGAAGAGTACTGTATCAAGAGAAAAGAGGGCACAAATCCAAAGGAGGGAAGGAGAGCGCACTTCCCAAGACATCCATTGCAAGAAATCGAGGAAGAGGAAGTTTCCAATAGCCTAGGAATGGAAATTGAGGTAGTTATGGTATTGTCCATACAACATCAAAAATCGGTATGTACAACAGCATTTAAGAGAGGTTTCAGGGGCCATATAGCCTATACATTATTTCCAAGTTGGGCCATACATGTGTATTTCTATTTGGGACTAATATGGCATGGATTTCGAGGTTAGTTCAACGTGTACATAAGTTGTACAGTGTACAACAGACTTTGGCACGATTTCCCCAGTTGGCACAAATTTTTAGGTGTGTAATAAATGTTTTAAAATTCCATATTTCTTCTATATGGGCAGATTAATAGGGAATGCCATTATGAAATTGTCCATGGTTCTATAGCGAGTACGAGTTCTTTCATCACTTTTTGAAAAGATGCTTGTTTATGCTTCCAGTCATATTGAAAAGATGTTTGTTTATGCTTCCTAGATTCTAGTGATAGTGGTTTTTTTTCTAATGGTTATGGTTTTCACAATCTCTAGGAATTTTGGCTTGCTTGTAATTTTAAAGGCCTTAATTCATATGTATGGCATATGATGTAGATTTTTAGGCAATATTTGGTTTGTTGGTGAATTTCTCTTGAAGGGTAGGCTCTTTTGGTCATGTAATTGTTTGGGTTATTGACAATTCTATTTTTTTTTATGTACTAGATAGTTTCATTTGATTAGATATAGAATAGCATCTAAATTGTTTTTTATGAGGGAAAAAGAAATAAAAAAGTTTAGTCTTCCTACATAATGCATGTCAATATGGTTTTTTCCAATGGCATTGCCTAGAAACATTTGTGTCAATTGTATGTGATCAATTTATGTGTTTAGTCTTGGGGAAGGCATTGGCATATCATCATCTTTGGTTGGTTGGTGTTTTGGCTATGAGATGGTTGTTTATTTTATTTTTATTTTTATTGCATTTACAAATAAAAAATGGTAATTTAAGTATCTAATTGAAAAAAAAAAGCTATGGGTGAATGAATTACCTGTTAATATGACGATTCACCGGAGGATTTGTCTTCAAATGGAGGAATGGGCACTCTTCCAAGCTCCTTGGGCACTCTTCCGCGCTCCTTTTCGCGATCCTGTTTGGTGAAAATGACTCTCGGGTGGGGGACTGTGTGTTTTTTATTTTTATTTTTAAATTTACAAAACGCGCACGCGTTATAGAGTTACAAAATGCGCACGCGTTTTGTAGTTCTATAACGTGTGCGTGTTTTGTAGTTCTATAATGCGTGCACGCTATTGTTACCTAGCCTACATGTCTGCTGACATGTCAGGCTCGGATTTACTATTCCAAGTGCTATGGAAGAGGAGCGCGTTCTTTTTCTATGTAACGTGAGCCCGTTCCTAAAAAGTGAGATTTCATCTAAAAGGTCCCTCAACTTCTTGCACACACCCATTTTCTCTCTATATTGTGATTGTAACCAGTAGAGAATTACTTGAAAGATGAAGAGGGGGAAGAGATAACAAATTTGAAAAAAAAACAGAAAATTGCAAGAGGAAGTTGGATTTCTAAGGAATTATAGTTTTGTTCGCGGGGAAGAACCATCGTCATACAGTGGAAATCATGTGATCTTGTCATGCATGTCTGAAAGATCGTGGGTTATGACTCACTGTTTGATTATGGTGATTTTTATATTAACTTTGGTTGTCATCCCATTGCTAGTTTGTTAAGTAATTATACTTTGGTTTAGTTATTAAATGATATAGTGGTGATTGCACCTTGACCCCATTTCTATAAATGTCATGCTATGTGATGATCTAATTTATTCTTTCTTTTCTATAATTATGGATTATAATATCTCAACGGAATTGTACAAGTGGGTAGACCCCACAACATTTGGCACTACCAACAAAAAAAAGATATCCTCTCTTTTTATTATGGTTGAGGAATTTTACTTCGAATTTCAAAAAAATCACAAATAATGTTTAATATATTGAAACTGCCACTCACTTGTTTTTTACATGTCTATTTGCAAAGTGTACCTTTCATTAATTTTTATTTTTTATTTTTATAACTATACTTAATACATATATAAGGAGGTCACTAATAGTATGTTTAAATTTTTTTTTAATATGGAAACAAAGTTACGAAAATACCTTGTATTTATATTTTTATTGAAACGACATGTAATTTTATTGAAACGGCACTTACATGTTTTTTATATAAATATTTTTATTGAAACGTCACTCACATGTTTTTTACATGTCTATTTGCAAGGTGTGCCTTTGATTATTATTTGTTTTTTTGTTTTTATAATTATACTTAATACATAAAGGTCACTAATAGTATGTTTAAATATATTTTTATGGAAACAAAGTTATTAAATTCCTTTCTATTTATATTTTTATATGAAAATATGTAAATATTTTACATTATATAAAATCAATGTTATTGATTTAAAATCAAGGTATGTTTAGATTACATAATTGATAAGAGCATTTATATAAAATCAAACAAGCTAGTTTTTTTTGCTATGGTATAGCAATATCTACTAACAACTTAGGTGGCATTGCCACCTGGTGATTCTTGTCTTTATATACCTAATAATCATGTATCTTTACAAATTCTATTTTTAGATTTATATTATTTTTATAAAATTTATCAAATCATAATGATTATGATTTGAAAATTCGTTATAACTAATATTATCTTTATATTTAGGGCTAATAAAGTGGCACAATGATACCTGTGGTAAGAGGTCATGTATCCCAAGGTCTATTCCCGGGGTTACACTACACTTGATTCTCATGCTAAAACATCAAGTAGCAACTTGAAGTAGAAAAAAAATATTATCTCTATATATACATTATATGAAAACTATTTTGGTTTGAAAGGTCTTTGCCGCTCTATGGTATTCCTTAATTATGATGGATAGATATACATATTGTATGGTATTCCTTTACGATGGATAGATATACATATAGACCCTTATTCAGTTAAATCTCATTTTCTATATTTATTTTCTTGTGAATCACCAGCGACGAGGGGGAGCTGCTAGAGAAGGTTGTTGAACGTGTGTTGAAAAAGGTAAGAAGAGCAGGGTTGGACGTGGCCAAATATCCAACAGGGTTGGATGACAAGGTCAAAGAATTTATAAACACAGTTCTATTGCAGCAAGAGCAGATCGGGAAACCTCAGATCGTCGGGATTGTGGGGTTAGGTGGCGTTGGAAAGACAACGCTTGCAAAAGAACTCTTCAATAGGAAGAGTTCACAGTATGATAGCTCCTGCTTCTTATTTGATGTGAGAGATAATGCAGCTAAAGGCTTTTTGAATTCATTACAGAGCAAACTTGTGAAGAGTTTGACTGGATAAGATAAGGCAATAGACAGCGTTCATGAAGGTATAGCGCTCCTCAGAAAGCATCTTTCATATAGGCAGACTTTAGTAGTTTTAGATGATGTAGATAATGTAAATCAATTGGATGCGTTTTTGCCGATTAAAAGTGTTCTCGCCTCTGATAGCTTAATATTATTAATTACATCTAGAGACAAAGCTGTTCTCAGAAGTTGGGTCGAAGAAACATCAATTTACAAGTTAAATTGCCTTAAGCCACAACACTCGCGAGAGCTCTTCTGCTCCCATGCCTTCTCCGGGCCACATCCACTCCCAGGATTTGAATCTTTGGTAGAAAAATTCATAAAAGCCTGTGAAGGTTTGCCTTTGTCTTTGAGTGTGTTGGGGGCACTTCTTTACGGAAAAGATGATCAATCTGAATGGGAAAACCAACTATCTAGCCTTCAACAAAGCATACAGGGCACACTAAAAGTTAGTTATGATGCACTGGATGAAGAGGAACAGAAGATATTCTTAGATATTGCATGTTTTTTCATTGGAGAAGACAGGGACAAGGCCTCAAGATTATGGGACGAGTCAGGTGCTATAAGGTTTCGAAATTTACAGAAGAAGTGCCTTGTGGAGTTGGACAGCGAAAATAAAATACATATGCATGATCATGTCAGAGACATGGGAAGAGCTATTGCAAAAGATTCAAAGTTGAAATTACCAGGTCGTATTTGCTGTTCAGCAGATAACATTGATGATTTGTTGGGAAAATCATATGTAAGTCCTTAATACTCCTTATCATTCAAAGCTTTGTAATTATTAATTTATATATGTGCTTAATTTTTTAATTCTTGATGGTTATGTTTTTAAATGTACAGGCAGCAGTTCGCGGAATTATGGTAGTTCCAACTACACGCCGTCCCGAATATCGTGATACTCTCAGTTTTTGTCGTTTTTTTCTCTATGATAACAAAAGTAGCTCATTATTCGAAAGGAAAGCTTGTGAGGTACGGGAGAACCGCGTCATGAGGCGTCGTGGTTTTCTTGGTGTTGATTTCCTTGACGTTGAAGGGGATGACATCCCGTACCGCGTCATGGAGCGTCGTGGTTCTCGTGGTGTTGATTTCCTTGACGTTGAAGGGGATGACATGGGACGCATTTTGAGGAACTTGCGGTCGCCAAATTTAACATGGCTTCGCTGGTAAAAGTGTCCCTACTCTTCGCTGCCTTCGTGGATTCCATTGAAGAATTTAACGTTTTTGGAGGTTGCCGGGAGCGCAATGGAAACGTTGTGGCAAGGCCAGTCGCAGGTAAATTGGAATTTGGAGTTAAAGTCGTGTGTTTTTATCACTATCACTATGGATGTTCTATCTCTATAGAGGTAAAATGGAATTTGGAGTTATAGTCGTGTGTTTTTATAATATTTTATCACTATTGATGTTCTATTACACCATAGGGTCTCCTGAACATAATCATATGTCATATATCATTCTTATCGTTGGAACACGTGGACATTTTGCAGGCTCCTTTGCAGTTGAGGGAGTTACATATTTATGCTGACCTTTCTAAAATTCCAGAGTCCATAGGACAGCTGAAGCATCTTGAACGGATTGTTATTATTTCAGGGTCTTTTTGTCTGAAAAACTTTCCGACAGAATTTTGTCAGCTGCGGTCACTGAAGTACTTGGTGTTATCAGGCTCCATGGCCAGTTCAATGGAGTCATTGCCAGATTCGTTCGGGGATTTAATAAATCTGGAACACCTCGATTTGTCTAAATCCGATAAGTTGAAGATGCTTCCAAATTCCTTTGGGAATTTAATTAGACTTAAACACCTTTGTTTGCAGGCATGCAGAAATTTAATCATGTCTGCCCAAACACTGGGAAACATCAGAACGCTTGAACATCTAGATCTTTCTTATTGTCAAAGATTGGAAGAATTGCCTCACCAAGTGGCACACCAAAGGTCACTGATACGATTACATTTGTCTCGCACAAACATAAAAGAATTGCCCAGTGCGATGGGAGAGCTAAGCAATTTGGAAGTTCTGGAGATTGGAGATGATGAGCTGCCTTGGCTCGGTCAGCTAAAGAACTTGACCAAGTTGGTTGTATGGAACTGTGCGTTAAGCGAAGTGGCATTTAAAAAGGTTGAAGGACAGAGGGAAACATCAGCAAATTCTTCCTTTCAGGAATTCCTGCCTCGACTCCAACACTTCTCAATCGGGGAGACAAAAATGCCAGAAATATCATTTGGTGAAGGAGTCTGCGCCAACCTTCACGTTCTTAGTATCTGGTCATGCCATAAATTGAAGAAAGTAGAAGGGCTTTGTGGTCTGGCAAAACTTAAAGAGATAAAGATTGAAAGTTGTAGCGAGTTAGAAGAGTTGCCAAGTATTGAACATTGTAGGTCCTTAAAGACTCTTGAGATAAGAGGCGGTTCGAAACTCCAGTTGAAAGAGGAAGTACAGATGAGGGAGCGAGGAATTAGTATTCGGAAATATGTGGTTCACTTTCAATTTCAATGAGGGTCGAACTTCGAGCCATGGGGTACCTTGAGGTAATGGTCAAATGTGTGGTTCCTCCTAGAGAGATTATATTAAATTATCTCCTAACCCGTGGACACATAAGTGGATCAGAGCCCACCCTGTGTCCTCCTAGCATTTAAATCCCATGGAGGTTAGAGCAACTCTACTTTAAAAAATTAATAGAATAAAAAGTAGAGTTGTGGGAAGTCCCTATGGAGAGGGTGAAGAAGAAGAAAATTGAGAAATTTATAATAAAACTCAAGATTGGGTTTGGCTTCCAAGTTTCAAGCATACAACAAGATCTTAGCAACTACTTGTTTATTATTCTTCTTTTTAGGTTCCATTGAAAATGGCGTATAAACATCTTGAAAAATCCATTAGAAACTTTCTTTACACCACCTCTAACTAGGGTAAAGAATTCCACAAAATCAACTAAGGGCACTCGCACGAAGTTGGTTCCACTTTTTAGTGCCACTTAAGAAATCAGAAACGCAATTCTGAAGTGCAAATCAAGAATGCATATGCATTATTGATGGTACGTTCGGAATAATTCGAGTCCAAACACAAGGCTAAGGTTCGTAAGGAAGTATCGCATATGCGTTTTCTAAATGTTAAATATCGCATATGTGATATATCACATATACGATATTTAACATTTACAAAACGCATATATCGAAACATCCAAAACCCCCTTGGAACATCCACGGAACTCTGAAATGTTAAGAGAATTACAGTGTCTTCCAAACAAGTTTTATAACTTAATAATTATAATTAAATAAAGTGACCATAACAATTACCACAAATTTTATTTTATTTGCAATTGTGTAACCTATGCCAAATAACCCAATATTGACAGGAACATTATACCATCTATATGAAAAAATAAACATGAATAATAATATAACAAACCCATGTATAATAACATGAATGCAATATTTATAGAAAAAAAAATGAGAGAATTCGATTGTGAAGTATATTAAAGTCCCAGTTGCAAGCTTTACTAATACTTTCATGTAGGTATGGCTATGTGTGATTTAACAAATTCATGGTTATCGCTGGTTAAAATAATGATTAAGAAGGAACATGATTTCCTACCTCTGCTAAAAGAAACTGACTGCAGTGTTACCACTACTTGGACGGTACTTGCAACACAAGAAGCTAGATTTTGAATAACACAATACTTGGGTTATGTGGAGAGTTTTGTGGTTGGGAGACGGATTTCGATGGGAGGGGAAGGGGATCTGAAGTCCAGAACCCTCCATCGAAAATCGCGTTCTAACTACAAAACTCTGCAGCTACCCCCTACAATCCCCTTTCATAATAAAAAAGATTGTAAAATACCTCTGGTTGAAGAAAGTGACTGAAGTATTAATGTCACCTGGACGGTACCTGTCACACAATAAACCAACTTTTTATTAACAACAACATATCCATATCCGTATTGCTACTGCAAAAAAATTCCTAAATTGGATTGACCAAGAAGATCATTTTTTATTTCATGAACGGTCGAATTAAAATGGTAAAATAAAACAACAAGACTTACATGAAAGATTTGGACAGGGGTCTCTAATACCAGCAGCTTGGAGTATTAAACTGGCTCATTAGGTCATAACTAAATATTTGATATAGCGGGATGGACGAGGTGCGTTAATGATAGTGGTGAGGAATGATTACCCCGCGCAGCCTCTGCACCCTACATTCATTAGCAACGACGACCCGACAAAGAGAGTTACTTGGATTTGACAGCAACTTTTTCATTAATTGTCACCCAAGAAGGTAAATGACTATATCCATGGATGTCCATACTTGCAACTTGCAAGTTTCCCATCTTTCTGAATGAGGAAATCACACGAAATATATCAATCATATGCTCTTTAATCATGTCAGTTACTTTTAGCGATGTAATTATTCATTATTAATTTTCGATGGAACCGTCTTTTATATGCCAGTTTATATACCACCCAGCATTGATTCATGCTGAGCTGTAGACTGGGAGTTTCCCGCCATTAAGGTCTCATAGGAACCTTTGAATCGCATCAACTGCAGTCTGCCATGACCACTTGTACACGCAACTACTCAAATTTGAGTCTTCCTTTGCAAAATTTGAATACGTCTACCAAGCAAGAAGTGGCCACGGGGACTTCACTTAGTGAACCTCTCACATAGCACGTGCGATCGTGGGATATTAAAGAATACCCTTAATTTCGAGAGATATTGACCCAAACTCTTTTTGTTGAAACCCCCTCCCAATACTTAAAACCTCCTCCCCATCCATTTTTATACCTCAATCCTTATAAACCACCCTACCCACCCCCACCTTAAACCCCTCATCCCCCAATACCTGCAATATATTGGTTCGATTTTTGATAATTTTGGAACCCACAATATGAACTAACATGATAGGATATTGGCCAACAAGTGAAGCCCCCATGTAAGTGGCATTATCAAAAATAAATGAGTTACCCATTCAATCAAGTCACATGCTGTTGCGATGACGATCTACATCGATTTTGAAACTACTTCATAAAATCTTCATTTCCATTAGCCATGCAATCAAGTCATATCCATTAGTGTACATCATACTTCATAAAATCTTCATTGCTAATCTTCACATCAGCAATGTCATTACATAAAATCTTCATTGCTAATCTTCACATCGGTGATGTCATTACTGGAATTAAAAACCTTTCAATAACATTCAATGTAGTAAGCCTCCTTTGATTGAGGGTTACCAACTTATGAGAGAGGTTGAGATTTAAAATCAGGAGCACTGCGAGTCGCCATATCCATGAACATGTTTAATTATCCTAAAATAAACTTCCATGTAGTAGTGGTTTCCTATGGATTTTGATTGAAGTCTGTAGCTAAGGATTTGTTGAATTTTTTTTGACTTGTGGTTTATGAATACTGATAGGTCACAAGTTAACTGCCACATAGGCTCCATACAAACTCTTATGACGTCATGAAAGTCTGAATCAAGGTTTTGCGCACATGAAGAAGAAGGTTGAAGCAGAGTTTCGATCCATTAAAATTTCAAATTTGAACTGCTATCCTCAAAACATAAAATAATTTGTTTCCGTTTGAAATGCTAGAGTGACGTTTACATCCACTACAGGCTCACAACTTCGATTAGGGTATTGAACCACCGAACATGGTTGTTGCTGAGTCACATTTGCATCGGGAGTAACATAATTATTGAACTCTTCACAAGATTGTCCATTTACTAATGGATCAATAATATCAACTTCCGTATAACCAACTTCTTTTAATGTTGCATTATATTCCTCAGCCTCTACATCAGGTATCTGTTGAGGGGGAATGGGAACTATTTGCTCATGTAATGAATGCCGACGATTTCTTGAATCTTCCCTCTTTTTTTCTTTTTTATTTTATGCTTCTTCCGGTGTAAGCACCTTCCTTGCTGACTTTCGTCATCTATTACGTACATTCCCCATTGAAATCCACCCAAACCTGTACAAAACTATGGAATTATGTAAGTAATGATAACAAATTGCATGTTGAACAGTTCTCTGTGCGCGGGTTTAGACGAATTATGTCTTTTGATACAGTAAACTTGGTCAACAGCACGCCACCCAACATTTTGTATAAAACACATATTGCATATGCGATATAATGCACCTCCAATATATCGCATATGCGATATTGATACAATGCTTTTTAATGAACGGGAAGGTTTTTTACATGTTCTCGAAAAAGCATATGCGATATATCGCATATGCGATTTAGTGCATATGGGATATATCGCATATGCGATTTAGTGCTCATTGAATATATGCAATTTACATTTATCTATGCTTATGAAGATGATGATGAACAATGATGGTGATGATGAGGAGGATGATGACTATGATGATGATGATGAGGATGAGGGTGATGATGATGATGAGGAGGAGGATGAGGATTATGATGATGATGATGAGGAGGAGGAGGATGGTGATGATGATGAGGATGAGGGTGTCGATGAAGATGATGATGATGGTGATGACCATGATGATGAGGATGAGGATGAGAGTGATGATGATGAGGATGAGGGTGATGATGATGATGATGATGAGGTTGATGAGGGTGATGGCGATGATGATGAGGATGAGAGTGATGATGATCAACAATGATGGTGATGATGAGGAGGATGATGATGATGAGGATGAGGGTGATGATGATGATGATGACCATGATGAAGTTGATGAGGAGGAGGGTGGTGGTGGTGATGATGAGGATGAGGATGAGGGTGACGATGATGATGATGATGATGATGATGACCATGATGATGATGATGAGGATGAGGGTGATGATGATGAGGAGGAGGATGAGGGTGATGATGAGGATGAGGATGAGGGTGACAATGAATATAATGATGAACAATGATGGTGATGAGGAGGAGGAGGATGACTATGATGATGATGATGAGGATGAGGGTGATTATGATGATGACGATGACGATGATGATGATGATGAGGATGAGGGTGGTGATGATGAGGAGGAGGAGGAGGATGACTATGATGATGATGATGAGGATGAGGGTGATGATGATGATGATGATGAGGATGAGGATGATGATGATTATGATGATGATGATGATGATGACCATGATGATAATGATGAGGATGAGGGTGATGATGAGGAGGAGGAGGATGAGAGTGATGATGATGAGGAGGATGAGGATGGTGATGATGATGAGGATGAGGGTGACGATGAAGATGATGACGAACAATGATGGTGATGATGAGGATGATGATGACTATTATGATGATGATGAGGATGCGGGTGATGATGATGACGATGATGATGATGAGGATGAGGGTGATGATGATGAGGAGGAGGAGGAGGATGAGGATGAGGATGATGATGAGGAGGAGGAGGAGGAGGATGAGGATGAGGATGGTGATGATGATGACGATGAGGATGATGATGGTGATGATGATGATGATGATGATGATGATGATGAACAATGATGATGAAGATGAGGGTGATTATGATGATGACGATGACAATGATGATGATGATGAGGATGAGGGTGGTGATGATGATGATGATGAGGTTGATGATGATGAGGATGAGGATGAGGATGAGGATGATGATGGTGATGATGATGATGATGATGAGGATGGTGGTGGTGATGATGATGATGATGACGATGGTGATGATGAGGATGATGAGGGTGATGATGAAGGCGATGATGAAGGTGATGATGATGAGGATGAGGGTGGTGGTGATGATGATGATGATGAGGTTGACGATGATGATGATGAGGATGAGGATGAGGATGAGGATGATGATGATGATGAGGATGAGGGTGATGATGATGATGATGATGACCATGATGATGCTGATGAGGATGAGGGTGATGATGATGATGATGATGAGGATGAGGATGAGGATGATGATGATGATGATGCTGATGAGGATGAGGGTGATGATGATGATGATGATGAGGATGAAGGTGATGATGATGATGAGGATGAGGGTGATGATGAAGATGATGATGATGATGATGATGATGATGACCATGATGATGCTGATGAGGATGAGGGTGATGATGATGATGAGGATGAGGGTGATGATGATGATGAGGATGAGGATGAGGGTGGTGATGATGATGAGGATGAGGGTGAGGATGAAGATGATGATGAATAATGATGGTGATGATGAGGAGGATGCTGACTATGATGATGATGAGGGGGATGAGGGTGATGAGGATGATGATGAGGATGAGGATGAGGATGAGGATGATGATGATGATGATGATGACCATGATGATGATGATGAGGATGAGGGTGATGATGATGATGAGGATAGTGATGATGATGAGGAGGATGATGACTATGATGATGATGATGAGGATGAGGGTAATGATGATGATGATGATGACTATGATGAAGCTGATGAGGATGAGGGTGATGATGATGATGATGAGGATGATGATGATGATGAGGAGGAGGAGGAGGATGAGGATGAGGGTGATGATGATGATGATGATGATAATGACCATGATGATGATGATGAGGATGAGGGTGATGATGATGAGGAGGAGGATGAGGGTGATGATGAAGATGATGATGAACAATGATGGTGATGATGAGGAGGATGATGACTATGATGATGATGAGGACGACGATTAAAAGAACACGATAATTATAACAATGTTGATTAAATTCACCTATCACCTATTGAGGAATCATCACTAGCAGTTTGCACTGAGAGCGTACGTTGATCCATCGGTACTCATTCTGGAGGGATTGGAAGCGAGGTAAAGAAGCACCCTTCATTAGGTAAAACAATGAGCATGGATATAGATGCTGAATAGCTATGTTCAAGGCCTTTGTTAGAGAGTTAGATGAACAACCTTTGATAAGTTAAATCCAAGTATAATACCTTTCTCTAATGAATGTGAAGCCTTTGGAAGTTTGCATTAGAACTAAATAAAGAGATGTTCACCTAGTTTGGGATAATGGGAGGGATGTTGATTGTAAAGTGACTTTCATACGTGGGATTCTCAAACTTACACTGTCGTCATTGATGTAGCCTCAAAACATTGAATCATGTCTTTTAGTTATTCTCTCTTACTAAATCTACTTGGGTTTGGGTAAGGCATATTTATTAGTCATACCTCCCATCATTAGTCTCATGGAACTATATTCTATTGGGGGACAGGTTACCATGGGATATTGATTTTAATTTGGCCTAGATCCTTGTGCGATATGAAGTTCTTTATTTTCTTTGGAAGAAGTAGAATGATAGTTTTATTTAATAATAACGATATTTGTCATCATATGACTATAATACGTTTATTCATGCAAGCTTATACTTACATATCAATGTGTAATCATGAAAAATTATATTGGAAGTGGACCACTTGTAATAATTGCTATAGGTTTGGGGGATTCTCTTGTGTGTAATGACTCAATATCCAAGTGTCCTAACTTGACTTGATTCCATGTAGTCATACTCGAGTGGTTGGAACAAAGTTATCCTATATTGGTTCAACAATGGACGGTTTGATGGATTTTTTCCTATGCTAAATATAAAGTAATGATGACATGATGCAAGGAGCTCATTCTTCATCTTCATGATGATATGGAAAAGATGGGTTTTTAAAATATTGAGAATTCTTCTTCAAATATTAGTAAAATGAGAAATTTCCTTACTATTTTTATCAGTGGAACATATAGATTCATCCATTCTTTTGAATGAGGGAATTAGTTTGATAGACCTACTAACTACTCTAGAGAAGGGCATTAAGATTTTCTATGAACTTATCTCACTTCATATATAATTTACATAACATTCTCTTCACTTTAAGAAAAATCATATGATTTAAGAGACTTAACATTCCCATTCCCATGTAAGCTCATTCTTGTTTGGAATGTTCATCTAATAAATTATATTCTTGATTTATATTCTCATCATGAATTACCTAATGATTCGAAATGGATCCTCTAAATAACTCATTTTTTAACTTGGTAATAAAAATATTTACTTTTGCAAAGGCTTTGATAACATATGATCTATAACAACATGCCTATGGGTTGTTAGTTTCACGAACATGGATACTCAGTGTAATAAAATTAAATGATTTCTTTGCAATTACCTTTAGGTTGAGGTCATGCCTCTTCAATTGTTGTTTTTTAATTGGTTTCAATGCTTGGTTAGAAGTTCCAACAAACAAATTTGTTGCCATTTGAATATAAACCTTGCTTACTTAAATGAGGCTACACATGATGAGCTGTGTTTGTGATTCACAAATTGTAGTCACTAACATGCAATGACAAAATGAACTAGTACTTTGAATATCAATGTGCCTACACAACACTCAATCCCTTTCGCATATAGTTGTAGGTGTCGACTGAACACACAATGTGGATATATATAGTTGCATGCATATACTCTCTTTGCAATATGTCAATCAACAACAACTCTCTAAATCCAATTTTGAAAGTGAATTCTACACTCGAAACGTAATTTTGTTCCTGCATATTACTAATGCAAGAAATCATTTGTTAATGAAGAAACTACTTAAGCATACATATGGATGCTAAATAATTTAACAAGATACATGTAAACTGAGAACTAAGCTACCAAACATAATGGTTGTAGGTGTAAATAGTGTGTTGTGTATATCAATGTGCCTACACAACACTCAATCCCTTTCACATATAGTTGTAGGTGTCAACTGAACACACAATGTGGATATATATAGTTGCATGCATATACTCTCTTTGCAATATGTCAATCAACAACAACTCTCTAAATTCAATTTTGAAAGTGAATTCTACACTCGAAACTTAATTTTGTTCCTGCATATTACTAATGCAAGAAATCCTTTGTTAATGAAGAAAATACTTAAGCATACATATGGATGCTGAGTAATTTAACAAGATGCATGTAAACTGAGAACTAAGCCACCAAGCATAATGGGTGTAGGTGTAAATAGTGTGTTGTGTTGTCTTGTACATAACGTAATGGGTAGTTAAAAATACATTGTCGGTTGAAGTATATGAAAAAATAAATCCAAAGGGAAGTTGTAGGGGAGTTATCACACCCTGTACATAAAATACATAACATTTACAAGCAAGCTAATGGTTCCAACAATTAATAAAAGTGGCGAAAATTGTGGTATATGCACCTAGTATCAAACCAATGGTCCATCCACAATTATTTGACTAAGGAAATCACACAATAATGCCATTGATTCGATAAATTAATCGCAGAGTAGATACTCAATGCAATTTTGAGTCATTCTTATGGTTTATGTAGTACCCAAACAACAATTAAAAAATATAAATAGAGGAAAACTATTGTAGGTGATTTGGGTAAGGAACATGAGCGATCCATGTTGTGTTCAACATTCATTAGGTAGGACAATAGTCTAATGTTTTGACGATGATAGGCAAAATAAGTGGTAAAAGAAATTATTTCCACTAAATATTAGAGCTACATATTACACTTCATATTTAAGGTGTATTCTAAAACTAAGATAGTAAAGAAGATATCTACTTGGTTGGCCTTGACAGTGAAATAAGAAATAGAGAAATTATTGAAAGATTGCAAAGTTGACCTTTGAATTTGTATAACTCATGAAACATTTTATATTTCTAAATCATTGTTATGTTCCCAAAAAGGAATATATATGAATTGGTTAGGTGAACTAATTCGAGAGGTATATTTAAATTTTTTATTTTTCAAAATTTTTTATTATAGTTTGATTAATTTGTATTTTTGAATTATTTAAATATTTATTTAACTTAGTTTCTATTGGTCTTTTGCAGGTGAGGTTTGCTTGGGACTTTGTGTCCCAAGACCCGCAACATGATAGCGTAAGCAGTGGCATTAGAAAATGGTCAGTTTGAGTTAATGGTATTCACACCAGCATTTGCTTCTCGTAATGGCAGTTGGTTTGATTAATACAAAATAGTTGAGGATAGAATCCCAAAAATTTATTTGACAAAAAATAATTAAATGAGCCACCGAAGTTTCTTCCTCGAAATAAATAACTGATAAGAAGGAACCTAGTGAGAATGAGGCATACCTATAAGCTGCACTTTTGATGGGTGTTATTTTTGTTGTTAATCATGAAAGATAATTATAGACATATCATGAAGTGATGGACACAAATTTTAATATAATTAGCTCCATGGATCGATGTGGAGAGAGCATTGGCGACATATTTGATTAGGTGAAGCATAAATTCACTTGGTCGATAGGAACTGAGTCTCAATAAATTCAGTTGGTTAAGGTGTGTAATCAATCAATATGAATTAGAATGATAGGAGCTAAGTCTCAATAAATTCTGTATGGGATGTGATGGTGGTCGATTCATTGATTGAAATTACTTGGAAATGGTGATTGATTGATTAATTCATTTAATTTGACAGAGGCGGAGATAGAATTCTTAATAGATGTGGCGGATCCCATTTGGTCAACCTAGCCATGCCATTAATGCAATTAGGGACAGACCATTTAATAAAATTTAAGGATATATGTTTCTTTTAAATGCCTACTGCAGCAACCGATCTTGGAAATTTAGAGTAAATCCCGGGTAGAAGCATGAAGGGATTAAAGGAAGAGTTGGAAGCCCGTGATAAATATTGGACACAAATAGTCCCATAAATAGTACCATGCATTAAAGGATATATATAATGGACGGAAGTAGAACTTGGCATCCATTAAACTTCTTTATGTTGGGCATACATACATAAGTAGGGGGAAAATATATCTTTACCAAGCCCCCTGCATGATGCATTTGAAAATGGCTAATGGGTATTGTTGTTGGGGAGTTCTGATGTCCTGTCTTAGATAGGTGCTTATGGGTGAGCTCTATAGGAACAATGGTTCCGTCAGGTTGAGATCTACCATCGTGTAGGTTGTTTCCTTCTCTGCCCTTGCCATTTCCATCGTTCATCGCCAATGCCAATAAACATCAACATTGTGTCATCATCGTGTAACTTCATCATGTATCGTGTCCTCATCATTGCATTGTGTAACCTCAATCCTGTCTTCTCTGAGTAGTTGTATGTGTTGCTTCACTATGTTATTAGTCTCCTTCCCTGCGATTAGTCCCATTGAGTATCTCTATGTGTATTTGCAGGAGTATCCCCATTGAGTAGTCCCCTTCTTCCCTGCGGCAACAACCGCCTGAGCACGGTGTATTGAGAACTGGGCTTGGAGAACACGACTGCAATTAGGCACATCCAAAAGGTCACGTAAAACTAGGAATGGGGTATGGACAACTCCTAGTCACATACAAGTCTTGGGTACATACAACTTGGTGCATACTAGAGGGTACGCACAACTTGGTGTGGACTAGAGGTTAATGCAGCTAGATTCATGCTTAATCGACTAGCTCCTCATACTGCCCAACTGGTGATACGATCACTCCTGGTCACGTACAAGTCTTGGGTACGTAAAACTTGGTGCAGAATAGAGGGTACGTACAACTTGGTGCGGACTAGAGGTTAATGCACTGAGTAGAGGTTCATGCTTAATCGACTAGCTCCTCATACTGCCCAACTGGCGATACTATCACTCTTGGATCGACTGATTTAGTAGCAGCGTTGAGTATCCAAGTGGATTGACTGATTTAATAGTAGTAGCAGCATTGAGTATCCAAGTTGAGTAGCCCCACCAAGTAGCCCAACTGAGCATCCAAGTATCCAAGTATCCAATCCCAAGAGAAAACCCACCCCAGTCAAGTAGTCAAGCAGCCACAGTTGAGTATCGTAGTCAAGTAGTGTAGTTTAAATAGCGCAGCAGCAGCAGGGACCTACAATCTTGACCGATGTAGCCTGAATAAGTGAGTTTATTACTTTTTTTCATTGTCATTTCCTTTTGTTCTCAATTAGGGAAGCCTACCATTACAATTATATTTAATACCCTTCCGCCATTGTCTCCAACTAATCCAAATCCCTACAAATACACAGAAAAAATTGATCTACAATTTTCAATATATCCTTGGACTTCTGGATTTGTAATTTCTTCATCATTAAATAGGTATCAATGAAGTTTAAGAGTACGAATATTTGAGCTCCGAATATCGATGCACAATAGGCTCGACCATCCATCCACGTCTTTCAATCAGGTCAATTAAGTAATCAAAGACGGCATTAGTTCAAGGGGTATAAACAACCGCTTTGGGGTAGGAGCCCCTTTCAAATGGAGGAAGGGGAGGTTTGCTTAAAGGATTGAGTGCGCCCTCCTCTTGCACCTTGGAAGCTGTTGACAGCCATTCCATCTAGGGTTGAAAGTCATCCTGTAATCTATTTATTAGTTGGTCACATGATGAGCATCCATTACACATTATGGATTCTATTATTGTAAATTTGGACTGTTTTTTGAATTCTTCATGTTATTATATATTCTCTTTAATGGAAACTGGATTTTCCATGTTATTATATATTATCTTTAATGGAAACTGCATGGTTTGACATCGGTATAGAAAATCCAAAGCCCTTTGAACTTTGAGCTTTCATTAATTCATTCGCGCATTTATCCTTTATACTTTCATCACAATATTTTATATAAAACACAGCTGCAACCACTATCTACAAATGACCAAATCCACTGTGCCGAGACTCTGGTGAACAATTCCTCCCACAACACACTTCAAGTCACGCATATATCAACTGCCACGTGGCAACCAACTCTCTTGTTTGTCACACACAATCTTCATTTTCTTTTTCAATTTCGCTGGATTAGTTGTTTGGTTGCTTGCTTTTCATCTACAAACTTTGAAGACGAGGAATACCAGTTGCTTGCTTGCTTACTGGCACAATGTTATTGGAATACCAGTGACTGAAGAAGTCAATGACTTCGTTTACTGGCATTATGGAGGAAGCCCCCCGGTTTCCGTAGGCGGCTTTGATAGGCGTCCAGTTTGGCCTTGCATCGTCCAGGGAAATTGTAAGTGGATGCACTAAATAGAGAAGAATAATGGGAAATAGGGTTCTTGTTTACTGCAATTCTGCGCAATTTTGAGGTAAATAATATATTTTAACTCAGTTAAAATTGATTTTCGTGCCAATTCAGTTGGAAACCACCTTTGAAGTGTGAATGTGTATGTTAAACAAAATATAGCACTTTTTTATATTTTTTGGTTGGTCACTTTTTTATATTTTTTGGTTGGGAGTATACTTTTAACTAGTTATCAGCCTTCACGACTCTCTCATCCTTGTAATGAGCTTATAATTTTCTTGTTATGAGCAATGAAGAATCTCGACAAAACCTAAGGTGGGGTTTGGCTGGGTGGGGTTGTGTGTGGGATGAAGAGGGTTTAATAAACTTGTTCGAGCAATTACGAATTTATATTATTTTCTAGGTAAAGGTATCACACAAAAGCTAAATAATTAACAATATACAAGAAAGGGATTTTAATTCGTTAAAAGACAGAAACCAAGCATGATCCAAGGTCATTTTCCTCAAAGTAGCATCATGCAGAGAATTGCTAATTCCATAGTAACTCTGAAAATCACTGTTATTGTAACTTCTCCTAAATTTTCCTAGAAATTAAAATTTCTTAATGTCATCTTCATCTTCTAGGTTGTTGCAAAAGAACTAGCCTTAATGGTTGCATCACAGGTTGTTGCAAAAGGACCAGCCTTGATTGTTGTATCATTAATATGAAGGATGGTGACGCCATTGTCACATATAGTTTAGACTACAATATTTTTTTTGTTTTTTTCCAATAGCTGGTATTATGTTTTAATTTTACAATATGATGCTTATGGTTATTAATTGATAAAGGTTAAAAGACATAGAAGGTTTACTTAATTGGAATCCATGCTTTAAAATATAAAGTAGCAGATAGTTTTGTCATGACTACAATAGGTGTTTTTTCTTGTTCTTAAAAGAAGTGAATTCCAATAGGTTTTTTTCTCTTTCATAAAAGCAGTGAATTCCAATAGCTGGTATTAAGTTATAATTTGGTTGTGAATTTCAATAGATTATTATGTCATTTAAAGGGGTTTGTTTTTAAAATTGTAATTGCAATTGAATTTCTGATTTTTGAATTCCTTAGAAGCTCACTGATAGATGGGTTTTATTTGTACCACACATTGATGCGCAACTGAAACCAAAAATCCCAATGATAGTGGCAAACCATTGCCAACTTCCCAGACAAGTCCTTCGATTAGCACTGCTACTACAGAGAGCATTCCAACTACTCCCAGGCTAGAGGATCAATTAAGAATATCATCCTAGTTTAAATTCACATTCAATGAGCAGAAATATGCCACCAAGAACTTTAGGCCAGAGAGTGTTCTCCATGGAGGTGGGTTCGGCTATGTTTTCAAAAGTTGGATAGAAGAGAATGGTACTGCTACTGTCAAGCCTGGCACCATCCTCACTGTTGCTGTCAAGACACTTAAGGTTAGTTTGATATGTTGGTTGCTGTTTTTTTGTTCTCCTTCTTGATATTTGCAATATAGGGTTGTTTTCCCTAAGTTTTTTTTCAGGTTCCTATTGATTTGCATCGAAATTGGGTGATGGGATTTCATGTTGGCTGAGTATTTGGATTTTTGAGAAGCTTTAAGAATGCCCTATTTTGAGGGCCAACTTTGTGTGTGAATCCAACACTGTTGATTTTCGGATTTTTAGTAGGATTATGTGTGAGATTTTTTGTATTGTGATGACCTAAATGTTGTGGGTAGTTTTTCTGCCTATGCCTAGAAGCTTTAGACAACTTTGATAGTAGAATCACTGCAGAACATCTGAATTTTGGGAAGAAAATAATTGCTAGCATGTGCCAAACCTATTTACATTCTTAAAGTTTAAATAAAACCTAATATATATATATATATATAACAAAAGGTTTTTGTTTATTTGTTGTTGATCATAGAAGGATTCCATCCAGGTACTAATGCTAATCTTTATGAAGATTTCAAGTTAACTTGGAATAACATATGACAATGTCTGGAACATTGCCACCACATGGCTCTTGTTATCCTATGACATGATAATAATAATAGATTAGTTGGAAGCTTATGGAATGACATTGGAACCTAATGAAGTGATATTTAAATGGAATTAATGAATGGGTGTCCTTCATATTTATTTCAATGACACAAATGAGGAAAAGTCTTAGAAAGAGATATAATCCTTATGTTGTGATGGTAATAAATAGGAATAAGATACTAAGTTCATGGTGGTGATTCATACCCTATTTTATCAAAATTTGTGCATGTATTTGACAAGAATTTTACAAGGTTTTCACCTAATAGAAAGGTATATAATACTATTGAACTCAATTCTAGAACTAAACCAATTTGGAAACCACCCTATAAAATGACAACACATGAATTCAAAGAATTGCAAATGCAACTCTAACAATTATTGGATGTGGGTTTCAAAGACAATGTCACGGGGGAGCACTCATGATTTCTGTTAAAAATAAATATGGATTGTGGAGGCTTTGCATATATACACAATTAAACAAAGCCACAGCAAGGAATCAATATTCATTAACCAAAATTAATGGTTTATTTGACCAAGTCAACAGTATTTTATAATATATATTTAAGATCAAGATATCATAAACTCAAAATAAAAGAAGAATACATTCATAAGACAACATTTCAAATATGATTGGGGCATTGTGAATTTTTTATGGTGCAATTCATATTAACAAATGCACCATGAGTTTTATGAGTTTGATAAATGGTGTATTTCAGCAATATTTGGATAAGTTTGTTCAAGAATGTTTTGATGACATTATTTTATATTCAAGAACAAAGGAAGAACATGAAGAGGATTTGAGATTTGTTCTACAGTCTCTTAGAGAGCATAAGATTTATGGTAATCTCTCTAAATGTTCATTTTGTGAATCTAGAATAAATTATTTAGGACATATGATCTCTAGAAATGGAATTGTTGTTGACGCAACAAATATAAAGTCAATATCGGAATCACTAAAACCTACAAATGTACATGAGGTACAAAGTTTTATGGGATTAGTAGGGTATTATAGGAGGTTTTTAGAATGATTTTCTAGGATTGTAAATCTTATTACTGAATTACAAAAATAATAAAAGGTTTGTATGGACAAATGATGTGAGAAATCATTTCAACATCTCAAACAATTGTTAACTACCGCTCCTATATTGAAAGTACCAGCCATGGATAAATATTTTTTAATATATACATATGCTTCAAATGAAGGATTGGGAAGAGTGTTGATGTAAGAAGGTGGGTTTATAGCTTACACTTCAAGATAGATTCAACCTCTTGAAATAAATTTTATGCTACACATGATCTGAAGTTACTTGCAATGGTGCACACATTAAAAAGAAGTCTAGACATTATTTATCACTAGAAATTTTGTAGTCAATATTGATCATCATGGATTACAACATATTTTTACTGAGAGAACATTGGATGCAAGAACAAGAGAATGGTTAGAATTGTTAAGTGAGTATGATTTTTAAATTACTTATATTAAGGGGACAATAAATAAATTAGTTGATGCTCTAAGTCATAGACCTACTTGTATCTCCTTCCTTTTGTCATTAAAAACAAATTTAAGAGAAAGGATATTGGAATTAAAAAAGGAATACGAGTGGTATCAAGAAGTTAAGGGAGAATCTAAAAATGAAGTGATGCAAGTTCCAAAGTAAAAAGGCAGACATTAGGTAATGATGAGTTATTAAGATACAATTGAAAGATACATGTGCCCTAAAATGATGAAATTCAAAAAATAAAATTGAATGAGGTTCATAAAGCATTTTATATGGCTCATCCAAGAGTGAAGAAAATGTATGCAGATATGAAGCCATTATTTTTTTGGAACGGAATGAAGAAGGATGTAGTTGATTATGTAGTTAGACTCTTGGATTGCAAATTAGTAAGAGATGAATGATAGACATCCAAAAAGATTGTTACAACCACATTCAATTCCTGAAATAAAATGGGAGGTGATTTCAATGGATTTTAAAGCAGGTTTACCAATGCCACAAAGACATGATTATATACTTGTAGTAGTAGATACTTTGAAGATCAGTGTCCATTTATACTGGTAAAGAATACTTATCAAGCATTGGATATAGTGAGAATTTTTATAAATGAGACAATAAGATTACATGTTGTACTGAAAATTATTATTTCTGACAGAGTATCAAGATATACAAGGAGATTTTGGACTAGTTTTCAAACAAGGGAAAGTCAACTTAATTTAAGTACATATTATCACCTAGGAAAAAATCGTCATACATAAATAGTCAAAGAAACAATAGAGGATATATTATGTATGTATGTATGTTATGGACCAAAAAATTCACTGGAAAGAATATGTTACCATCGATGGAATTCATATATAATAATAGTTATCAAAGTTTAATAAACTTTGGCACCTTTTGAATGCCTATATGGGAAACCATGTAGGAAACCTCATAATTGTAATGTAACAGAGAATAGGGTTTTGATTCAGGTAGAAATACTTCAAGAAATGGAAGAGAAAAATTGAAATAATTAAAGAATATTAAAAGAAGCTTAATATAGACAAAAGAGTTATGCATATACTCATAGGATAGAGAGAAGTTATGAAATTGGAGACCATGTATTTTTTCATGTAAGATTTCAAAAGAGTTTCATGAAATTTGGAAATTGATCCAAATTGTCACCAAGATTTGTAGGGCCATTTCTAAACATAACACATTATACAACTTGATGAGGATTGTATACTCAAAATGAGAACTCTACCCATAAAACCCATGATTTTGCATAGAGAACACCAAAAAACAACCTTTGAATTGAAAATTGCCACGAATAGAACCATTTTCTTCTAGGGATAAAATTGCAAACTTTTTGAAACCATGGGATATGGGCTATAGTTTAATGACTTACACAGTTACACAAATGATCCCCAAAGTGATACATAAATACCTCAAGGTGGATCTGCTTAAGGCCAATCCTGTAAAAATGAAATGAGCATCAGTTTCAGTAAATACATGTATCATAATAGGAACCTATTCTTATGAAAATTAAAATAATTTGGTTTACATATTTATTATAAGCATGTACTTGCTTGGTTGCAATACTTCAACCATAAGAAAGGGAAATAGTTGGCTGACCATTGACAATACCATGTATCCTTTGCAAATCTTCCTCAACATAAGATCTACATAATAAAATATTTTTTCTTAGTGTATTTTTCCATAATGGTACTAACGGTTGGAAGTTAAAAAAAAAAAATGCATCGCCTTGCATGCCTTGACCATTAAAAGATTTTCATTGCAATAGATATACGCATATAAATCATGTTATGCACTATAATGAATAGTGATACACAAGGACATGTCCCATGAGGTAGGGGCAATGCTCCCCATTCTCCTTGAACATGGTTACTCCAAGGGGGATGTTTCCCCACGTCCCCTTTTTGGGTGGATGTAAATAAATGCAATAGGTATTGTTCCCCTCACAAAATGAAACACTCTCTTTTACCAAAGTATTCCAAGGGGGGTGCCTTATGTTAGAGACTCTAACACCCCCTATGATGTTCCCTAGAATTTCGGGGGTGCTTCCACACATCCCTAGAAGCATTTATCTATTCCCATGTCCTCATGTCCCTAGTACTTGATGGAGCCTTGATATTTAGAATTCATAGATACATATGCCCTAAAATTATGCCCTGGAATTCATAGATACATATCCCCTAAAATTATGAAATTCAGAAATTAATATTGAATGAAGTTCATAAAGCATTTTATATGGCTCATCCAAGAGTGAAGAAAATGTATGCAGATATGAAGCCATTACTTTTTTTGGAATGGAATGAAGAAGGATGTAGCTGTTTATATAGTTAGATTCTTGAATCGCAAGCCATTATTTCGCGAGAAAGACAACTTGCAGAGACTCATTTAAGAAGTGTGCTAAGAGAAAATTTTGTAATTTTCTTTTAAGCGTTCATCCACTCATATCATTGTATTTTTTGAAATGTTCTATCTTTTTAAATGATTGTTTGACCAATTTTGTCTTTGATTAAAAAACGTTCAACGTTGGATATTCAAGACAAGTTGTGGTATTTTTTACTTATAAACAATTTCTGTACACACATGATGCATGCTTAGCTAAAAACAAGAATCATATCATTATAACAAAACTAAAAACTAAAATCTATTACCCACAAAAAAATCAATTATTAAAAAAGTTTTCTTTGTTAAAAATGAGAATTATATCTTTTTTTTCATAGGAAAAAATACCAGTCTTTGTTATTCATAGGAATCAAAAGACATCAATTACAATAACCATCTTTATGATGCTATGAGATAAAACACATCACATATACATAAGATGTAAACATGCTGATAACTGCCATCCAGAATAAAGAAAAAAAATCTGATCATCGCAGACTTTTCTCATCATCTCTGATAATCAGGTCAGAATATGCTGAGTGAGATCGAAGATGGTCATCAAACAGACATTCCAGATCAAGACATACTGACTGAATGGTCTCATACAGAAACAAACTAAGTTGATCAATCAAATACTGACAGTCAAAAGCTGAAAAACATATGGCTCAGCAACACTAAAAAAGAACCAATTGGCCATGATTTATGACCATTCCATCCAAAGTTTCAGAGAAATTTCCATATCCCATATCCAAATTCAGGGCCTGTTTTGAGAGACTGTCTGCTAGTGAGTTATGCTCACGGAATATGTGTTTGAAAATCACCAGAGGGGCCATATGAAGCATAATTATAATATCATTACACCAGTGCATCAGTGTAGGAACATCAAGTGCAGAGAGACTATTTATCCAAGATATAATAACAATTAAGTCACCATAGATCAAATGCATGGGAAGACCCATCATCGAGCTCACCCTAAGGACTGCCCAGAGAGCCAATAATTCTGCTCTAGTGTTTGTGCTGCAACCAACTCCCATAGAGAAGCTGTAGTAATGATAATCATTTAGATAGATAACGAAACCTGAGCCACATATATTCTTCACAGCAGCCCCATCGAAAAATGCACAAGGATAGACCTTCAAAGGTTTACAACAAATATTTTGAACTTTTTTAATTCTCATTGGAGGTGGGTAGGAATTTAATAAGCCTTCAACCCTGGATATAAGAGCAAAGAAAGCAGGTTTCCTGTTTTCAAATAGACAGTTATTTCGAAGAAGCCATAAACCCCAGAATATAAAGAGTGGCAGGTATCTAAAGGAAGCTGTACGCACAAGGGAATTAAACCACTGAGCCAGAAAGGACGAGACAGAACTAAAGGAAGGCAAGGAGAACCCAAACTTAGCCTCGAAGTATGCTATGATACGTACAGAGAATGGGCAAGCCAAAAAAGATGGTAATTATCCTCTTCATTCCTTTCACACAGAACACATCAACTCGGGCCATGAAACCCTCTACTTTGAAGCTGATCCCATGTTAATATCCTGCCTCTAGCCATGAGCCAAGTAAAGCAAGCTATTTTCAGTGGAATGTTTTGATTCCACAGGAAGGCTAGAAATGGTTCATGAATATCTGAACAACTGACAGAGAGAATACGATCATATCCTTTTTCAGCAGTTAACGGGCCCACATAATTATTTTATGACCAGAGAAGAGAGTCACATTGATCTGTAAGACGGATTCTGCTAAATTCTAGCCCCCTGATAAAATTGTCCCAAAGAATTTTCCATTCCCCTCCCAGATCTAGCTCATTCGCTGTGAACCAATAGCCCGTAGCAGAGGAGGTGAGATTTCTTGCTTGAGCTAGGGAAACAATCCCGTAGTCTTCCAAATAAACTCTCAAATCTCTCGGCAGAATAAAAGAAGAGCCCATACCAACAATAGGATCCGCGCCCAGACGAATGGCAGAGCCATCACCAACATTCCAGAGAAGTCCTTTTCCAATCCACGGTAAAGTAGAGAGAAAGCCTCTCCAAATTATTGAGACATTCCAAACCTTGAATCTTTTTTTCCTAAACCAAGTATGCAGAGGCATATTTTTCATGTATTTATCATCGATGAGTTGATGCCATATGCCAGTGTTGTTAAGTGCATGCCAGAAACTTTTCATTCTCAGAGATAGACTAAAGCTGGGCAGGTGCTTAATTCCCCAGCCTCCAAGAAGAGTAGGACGCAACAGGATATGCCAATCCACCAGATGAATTTTTTTTCCCTTGAAGAAGAGCCCCATAGAAAAGTAAATATCAGCTTTCTGAGCTTGTCTAAGACTGAGGAGGGAATCGGAAAAAGAGCCAACCAGTACACAGGAATACTCAACATAACAGATTGATTGAGGACTAGACGTCCACCCATAGACAGGAGTCGGTTAGTCCAATGAGAGATTCTCTTCTCAAATTTTGATATAAGCCAATACCAGTCCTTAACAAGATAACCCGAAGGTTTGAGGAAGTATCCCAAGTAAACAAATCCCTTATTAATAAAATTAGATCTGTAAGGGAGAAGACCAGTAATTCTTCGGAGAATGGCCTCATCCAAACCATTATGAAGAAAACAAGATTTATTCATGTTTATACTCATACCGGAGGCCTCAAAAAATGTATCAAGGATGATCTTGAAAGCCTCCCATTCTTCATATGAACCCAGACCAAATAATATCACATCATCTACAAAAAGTAAATGAGTGAGGAAAAGTTTAGTCGAGATTTTGATCCCTTTAAGTTTTCCATTCCTTTTGGCATCTTCGATCAAGAGGCTTAGACCTTCTATAACCAGGATGAACAATAGGGAAGAAAATGGGCATCCCTGCCTAATACCACGAGAGGCCTAAAAAAAGGTAGAAGGAGAACCATTCACAAGGACAACAAAATTGGCAGAAGAGATACAGCCTAAAATCCAGTTCACCCCAATAAGAGGGACCCCTATTTGGATGAGAATCAGACGGATAAAGGTCCAATTTACCCGATCGAAGGCTTTTGACAAATCCAATTTAAGGATGAGAACACATCTCTTATTGGTCTTAACAGAATGTAAAAATTCTTGCGATATGGCTATGGGCTCGAGAATCTGGCGGTTCTTTAGAAAGCCGAATTGCTGAGGAGAAATGGAAGCATCTAAGAAGGGTTTTAGTCTCAGGGCCGTAATTTTAGAGATCAACTTATAGCAGAGATTACAGAGGGAAATGGGGCAAAAGTCTGCAAAGGAGACAAGCAGATCAACGTTTGGAATGAGAGCTAAAAAAGTAGAATTTAGGGCGGGAGTCACTCTGCCCAGGAGCCTAGAAGTTTCCACCATATTGACGAGGAGAGGTCCCAGAAGATCTAAAAAATTCAAGAAGAACTCAACTGGCCAGCCATGCGGGCCTGGTGCCTTATCTCTTTTAAAAGTTTTAAGATCCCTCTCAACTTCCATAATTGTAACAGAGCTAGTGAAGGCCTCATTCTCCCCAACACAAATATAAGAAGGAAAGAGGCGAATAACCTTAAGCTGGGAAGCAAGATTTGTCAAGTGATCATCCTCAAAGATGGTCTTGAAGTAACGAATCCCAAGGGATTTGATACTATGGTCATTCGAAACCCAAGTACCCCTTTCATATTTTAAGCTCCAAATAGCATTATGATTTTTCCGAGCCGAAGCCACTGCATGAAAATACTTAGTATTAGCATCACCATTAAGAGCCCAAGTAACCCTACTTTGAAGTCTAGCTAAATATAGCTCATGATCCAACAACTTTTGAAGATCAGTTTTAAGAGAGTTCAGTCTCAGCTGTTGTTCTTCATTTAATATAGTTGAATGAGAAGAAATAAGAAGAGTACTAATTTCCTCTTCCAAGAAAACTAACTTATCCTTCATCTTCAAAGATTCAACTTTTGTCCAAGATTTGACCTTTTCTTTTAGGACACGAAGTTTATAAGTAATTAAAACTATTGCCAAAAAAAAAATTCATAGATTAAAAAAGGCATTGGATTTGTTTTCTTAATTCTAAGAAAAACCAAAGAAAATCCATGAGTAAAAACAACTATTAAGTGTAGAAATTTTAAGCCAAAGTACGTGAGATATGTAGAGATAAAGCTTAAATGCATAAAAAAATCAGTGTAGTTGGTATGTCGTTAATTTTTTTTTTATAGGTGTTCGTTTCCACGTCCGACATCCTCAAGGGATATCTCTCCTTGGAAATGTGTCATGTATATGAGGTAAGTTTCCATTAACGAGGATGTGGCCCTTACTCTGTAGTGTAGACCGGGGATGAAAGGATTCTCGCTCCTTGGTTGTTCGATAGCAATCTCTACATATTACACATGTAGGTGGGAACAAGTTGCAAGTGCGCTTGTTAAAGTGAAGCTTCTATTCATAGTAACCTCTTGTATGTTGGTATGTGATTTTAAAATTCCATTGAACTAAAAGGACTGAAACATACAAAATAGTCATTTTGATATGAATTTAGCTTATGTATATATATATATGGAAAATGTGGTGTCCATTGGGCGTAGCTCGGGTGGTTGGGATATTTGGTTATTGCACTCTCCACCCAGGTTCAAATTTCACCGGGTACATTTTCTCCTTGGGAGCCCTTGTATGTAATGAAATATTAGGCTGGTGAGTCGTTTATCGTGATTGGCCCTTTCGGGGGTAATTGTTCTTGCACGTTCATGTGTACTTGCTAAGCGAGTATAAGAGATATTTTCCTGGGTGGACGTAGCCATGGTGAACCACCTTTAATATTTATATATATATTGCAAATGTGGTTCACAAACCTCTCAGTGGGGCTGCTATGTCCGTGGGAATAAATCACAGGGGACCCGCCCGAAGGGGTGTCACCCCTTTCGCCTTGATTATGGAGCTAACCTGATGGGGACATCAAGTGAGTCCCTTATATAGCAATGTATATCCACCCGAAGATTTGACCCCGAGACCTTCTGCTCACAACTTACAACACTAAATCACTTGAGCTATCCCACTGGGATATATATATATATATATATATATATTGAAAAAAGTGTAATTTTATTATAAGTAATGACATTACATCTGCAAAATGTATGTATGAATACATTTACAAAAAATGAGCCTCGCAGCTCCAAAAGAATTAAAAATTTATGTCAGTGAAAGTCCCTGCATATACTCTTTGTGCTTTATCTAAACATGTCTTTGACTACTTCTATGTATTTTCGGTCAAAAAGAAGAGCAGAACCATAAAAAATGTCTCATATATCTGCCAAAAATATCCCTTATGAAAAGGTCTACATATTTTTATCAGAGAGTCCCCACAAAAATTTAATTTTTTTTACATCTGTTGTATCTCTATAAAGGGTATGTGGTAGTACTCATAGACTTCTCCTGTATTTTTTTCCAAGATCTTCCTGGATCCCTGATCCAGCTTTAGCCCTTCCTTTAAGAGTTGGTTTGCTTCTGTGTTTATTTTCTTGTACACATGAAGATAAGATATGATGTCAAATTTTTCCATAATTCTACAAACTTCTTCAAAAATTGGACTGAGATTTATATTTCTGCACTTTTGAATTTTCTTAACCTAGTTGAGTACAACCATTGAATCCCCAAAGATCTGAATGTTTCTGTAGTTTTGTTCTAAGGAAAAGCAAAGAAGGAGCTTTAGTGCTAGGAGTGCTGCTTGATTATTGGTCCCCTTCCCCAATCCCATTTGTAGTTTGAAGTGATGGTTGTTAGAAAAATAGGATCGCGAAGCAATAGCAATTAAACAATTCAACAAGATGCAAATCTTAAACACATTACAAGAGAGACACAGATATAACGTGGTTCACCCAATATGGGCTACATCCACACATAAATTTTCAGTGGGTCCTGCAAGCGTGTTTAGGAATGTGTTATGTGGGAATTATAGCCACATCTTCACAGTTGAGCAATATGCGAATTAGACCCCCATGTGCAAAAATTTCACATTCACTTACCGAGAAAAACCCTAGTTTCCAAAATTGACCAAAAAAATGGTCTCTTATCCATGGAACTAGATTAGAGGGCCTCCCATAGCACTATCCCAATGTCCTGAATCCAACGGAGTCTAAGGTTTGTCAATCCAAGTAGCAACCATCATTCTATTGCATGTTGAATCCCACCCCCTACAGGCTTTCAGGGACACTTGTTGAATCCCTACCCGGGGCATAGAATGGAAATCATGCATCAAAAAGGGCTTCCGGTGGGTCGTGCAAGCGTGTTTAGGGCTTCCTGTGGAGAAACAAATCATCGGAGTGAAGGAGATAATTATCAGATTCAAGGAGATTTCCTTATAGGATAAACTTTGAGATTCAAGGAAAATGCAATAGACATATCCCAGATAGAGTGGTAGATAATGGTCTTGGGCTATAAGGCATGAGTCATGTAAGTATCAATATAATACGACAAATCCATTGTAGAAGTCTATTTAATTTAGCAATATATCAAACGCTCAATGTATCAAACTGTAAATAATCAATGAGACCATGAAACCAAAATAGCTGACTACCACATACCTGACTACCTACTTGTGGTCATTCAACTAGACCATCTGGATCACCTCTAATATCAACAGTATCCTTTAGCCTCTCGTGCTCGGAGTAAGGCAACAAGTATCGTGACTTTGATGAGTTCTTGTTTGGCATTCTTTGTAGCTGGAGGTTTGTTCTAATAACTAAGTTTGTATAATGGTATATAATTTGACCCGGTCTATAATATTCAAATACATAACCTTTTTTCTTTCGTGTGTGGGCAACCTGTGTCAAATATTCTCCTTTGATAACCATCAACCCAATTGGAAAACCGTTGCCCTCGGAGTCGCTTGATGAGACAATGAGGGTCTGCTTCCCATCCAAGCAACGTGCCAACTAGTAGTCAATGTGCCATTCATTGTCTCTCAGGGAAACCACTGCGTATATGTGCCCTGCATAAAATAAAGTGCAGACCTAGGAGTCAGCTAACTAAACACAAATAGTCATCAAACATTTCAAAGTGATCAACATAATAGTCGAATCTGGTTGTATGAGATATGAAATGTGTTCATAGTCATGTGAAATACTCGACTGGCCCTCCTCCAAGTGGGATAATTCTGAAGTTATTTGTCGACCAATGGGGAGTGATACACGATCCCAGCTGTCAACCCAATCTGTGGATTCACAGTTGTCCCATTCACCACTGCTACATGGATAATAAAAACAAGAGAGTTTTCTTGTCCACATTTCAACTATAGCATTGTCTGACGTCCTAACTGAATGGAATGCATTAGTTCCTTGGACGGTCTTGCACTCATATAGGTGTGATCGATCTACATCGACCACCTCCCAAAAATATCTATGTACATGTGCTTTTTGAGATGATTGGTCTTCTTGCCTTCTAGCTCCCTGCCCCATCACTGAAGAACATCATGCAACAATGGTCTTTGCATCTCGGATGAGCAAAATAGTTGTGAATTTCATCTCTTGCCTACACAATGCAGTCTTGATGCATGCACCTACTCCTTCATGTTCCCCTTTTCCATGTCCAGTCTCAAAATAGTTCCAAATATGTGGAGAATACACAACCATTGGAAGACATGGGAATTTTTGAATTTCCCCGCACAACCATCAGACCAAATCCAATGTTGTTCCATCTGTATATTGTTATCCTCCAAGTATTTGTAGAACAATTGAAATTTGTGTTGTTCAAAATCTAAGTCATGACACATGTCATCACTTAGGTAAAAGTGATACTCCTTCAATATAACCCTATTCTCTTCAGTACTATCTACCCTATGTCTATAGGTGATATGGACCATTATGTTGACCTGATCTGAGTGATAATATTGACTCTGAATCTCGTTTTGTGGTTGAAGAATGTAGTTTTCCATAAAATCGACCACTGATAATATAGTTCCAATAGGAAATGTATCCCTGCATGCTCTAAACTACTCATCTTTCCAACGAGCCACATGTACATGCTTTACATACTGTTGTGTCTTTTCAAAGAATTCCTCCATGAAGTTGCATACCAGTACCTGGTAGATCAACAATAAAGATGTATAGATCAATAGGTTGTTACATATATGAAGTAGCAATAGATATCCATAGGAAAAAATACTATTCAAGAACTCGTTGCTAACCTGAGAGGTGACCAATTGTATTTTTTTCCTTTCATTCCCTCCACCGATATCATACGTGACATATTTGAATGACTACAAGTTCACTTAATGTCTCCCAAGTTCATGCTCATCGGTGACATGTATGCATTTGTCCAAAAATGCCAGTCCGCCACACCTTGGGCATGTCCCATCTACTCAAGGCCTTTGATAAAATGTGCAACCTTCTGTCCTTCTACACAAGATGCTATGGATAAACTTTCTAGATGATGTCGGTGGCAATGTTGTTGAGCATTCCTGCACAAGAGTGTTATGCAAAACACGCAATATATGTATATATGTGTCATAATAATAAGTGTACTCAATGTGATATCGACAACAACATGTGTTACTAGTTGTGTTTATTTTAACATACCATGGTTTGCATTTCTCGAAGGATCTTTGGCCCAAGTTAAGTTCATCCT
>LPNX010897086.1:17032-19532 GCA_001517045.1 Pseudotsuga menziesii | reverse complement strand
GATGATGACATTGACAATGATAATCGATGATCATGATGGTGATGATGATGATGATGACGATGGTGATGATGATGGTGATGATGATGATGACGATGATGATGACGACGATGACGATGATGATGTTGATGATGATGATGATGATGATGATGATGATGATGATGTTTTTGATGTTGATGTAGGGGGGAGAGAGGTAGGGGGAGGAGGGGAGTTAGAGACAGGGAGAGGAGGATTAGGGGGAAGAGGGGGAATGTTAGTCATAGGGGGTGAGTCGTGGATGTGTGATGTGGGTGTTTGTGTGTGAGAGAGAGAGAGGGTTGGGGAATAGATAGGGTGGTGGGGGCTAAGTGTAGTTGGATGAGTTGGGGAGAAAGAAAGAGTTGAGAGAGAGGTTTTAGGTGTTAGGAGTGAGAGCTAGGTTCTAGGGGGATGCGTGTGTGTGAGAGAGGAAGAGAGAGAGAGAGAGGGGGGGGGGGGGAGGTTTAGGGTGGTGGGGTGTTAGGAAGAGAGAGGAGGGGGGGTTAGTATGAGTTAGGGGGAAGAGGGGAGTCAGGGGGGACATAAAATAATAAAAGTATTGTTATAATTGAGAAAACAAGCACTCATTATAGTATTTTAAAATGCGTGCTTGTTGTGCTTCACTAAAATGCGCTCCCGTTTTTCTTTACTAAAACACGCTCCTGTTTTGCTTCAATAAAACGCGCTCCTGTTTTGTTTAAATTCAAAAATGTATTCCCTCCAAATGATAAGGTCGAGCCTCTACCCATGATTGCATGGAATTCTTATGCCTATGTGTCTGCTTCGTACTTTGCTTCAGATTCAACATGCATATGCCTTGGAGTATGATAAACCATGGCTAATTCAGCATTATATCCATATTTTCAATATGCTTGTGTTTAGTTGTTCGTCTGATTATGCTGCACAGCTCCATTTTTTATGAGATTTTAGAAACAGATATGGTTTTTTTTGCAAATTCCAAGTATGTAAATTTTAACAAGAATGCATTATTTTTCTATTTTTTTCGTATTTATCTTCTATCATCACTCCTCAAGTCAAAAAACACATTGTTATTATTTCGTCCATATCTCTTTCGTTCCTCAACCATTTAAAAAAAAAACCTGTATGGTGCATTAAAGAACACCGAGCTCTATATGCTATAAAAAACCCATTTCCAAATGATTGCATTAAGACATTCAAACGCTGCACCCACAATTGACGTACCGTTTTCGAGGTTTGATCTCTTAGATAATTAAAACTATTATTTTTGCTATTGGAAAAATAGTCGTGCACTAGTACTATATGTCCTCTATATGTATACCAATTTTCGTAAGTTTATTCCATCATTTAGTCACTTAGACGCTGCACCCACAAAAAACATATACCGTATAATTTGTCCCAAAAATAAAAGGTGCCCATTAAAAAATATCTAACTTTAGATAGTTAACAACGTTTTCAATAGAAAAAAATTATATATTTGGAAAGGTCATTCAATTTCCTACATTTCTTATTTTTTATTCATCGCAAGATTGATTGTGTAAGTGTCTTAACATATCCATACAAGTTGATGGATGTCTGTTTTTTTAGTTTTCTATTGTATCTAATGCGCCAAAAGAGACCCTCAACTTTGTGCACTCACCCTTCTGTGTATTTACCAAGTTTGTATTTACGGTTGTAAGTTTTGTTATGCCGTCGCATGAAATATAAATCCTTAAGTTTATGTTTAAATGCATGTTTTACTTAGCCTCACATCTTCTCCATGTTTACCTGAGTGAATGTTGTTTACATTTACTATGAGTGAAAGACATGAAGAATCCAGGATTATTTCATTATGTAAAAGTTCCTAGTTTTACGTTCAAGTTCCTAGTTTCACGCAGACACAAATCTTGATCATTATTTTCTTATATGATATTGTGAGTGATTCACAATATAGTTGTGTCACAGTTAATCCTAGGTTATGGTAGTGAAAAGTGTTTTTCATATTCCTAAGTCCTTAGACTAGGAAATATAAAGCTATCGCCGAAGTGAAAACTTGTTCGCACATGAGTTGGTGGCAACCAAATTCATATCGCAGTAAAAGTCGGTCTAAGTAAAGTAAAAGTCCTTCGCAAGTGAAGAGTCCATCGCAATTACTTCTTCGCTGTAACTCTCTCATAGCGCAGTAACTCTCGCACAGTAATTGTGTTATGCAATACTTTCTTTGCGCAGTAAATTCCGCTACAAGGAAAGTGAGTTCGCAAGTTTTTTGAAAAAGTGAAAAAGGGAAAACACAAAGGTTGTGCTGCGCGATAACTCAAGTTAATTTCCGTGGCCGCCGTTTCTCCGAAGAGGCGACAGAGAGTACTAGGGTGATTCCATGAAGATGGGTAACACTTTTTGGCCAAATTTGGCGATGAAAACCTGATTTTTTACTCATGTGCTAGATAGAAGCCCTCAAAACGCATATATGCCATGTGAATTTTGACTTGCAGTAAGAAAACAAATTGTAGGATATTATGTTGGCTGC
>LPNX010897086.1:0-16232 GCA_001517045.1 Pseudotsuga menziesii | reverse complement strand
TTATATACGAACGCGCAAAGTATTTTTAGAATTTAAAACTTTTGGTAATGTAGTGATTTCTCGACTAAATGTAAAAATCATGTTTATTTATAAAAGGGGTCTGTGTCCTCTAGGCCCGCTGGGTGCATAGGGGAAAATACTAGAGATAAATCTAATCCCTGGCAGAAATAAAAGGTATGCAAATGTATAGTTTAATTGAATAAATAAAAGTTAAATGACCAACACATACTACCATGCAACGAATAATTTGCATTTTCCATCACACAAACGGTAAACCCTCTCTCACCGTAAGGCGGTCCACACCATCCATCGACGCCACCCGGCCATTCACCCAAACATAAAGACCGCCTTATAGTTTTTTTTTGACAGAGCACCTCGGTCGAGCTATGTACCACGACCGAGGTCCATACCTCGACCGAGTTAATACCTCGGTCGAGTTATTTATTAACCCTCGGTCAAGGTTTTAATACCACGACCGAGGGTTAATAGATACCTCGACCGAGGGCTGAAAAAAACCTCGGTCGAGGGCTCTACAAGAGCTCGATCGAGATATTATTAGCTCGGTCGAGGGCTTAACAAACCCTCGACCGAGGTACGTTTTTTGGTTTTTTTCCAAATTCGCTTGCCAAAAAGTGTTACCCAGGTCCATGGATTCACCCACTACAACTCATCGCTTCCAATCTCGAGAACTTCCAAATCGATTAGCTCGCCCATCGCACTTGGCAATTCTTTTATGTTTGTGTCGAACAAATGTAGTCGTATCAATGACCTTTGGTGTGCCACTTGCTAAGGAAATACTTCCAATCTTTTACAATAGGAAAGATCTAGATGTTCAAGCATTCTGATGTTTCCCAATGTTTTGGCAGACATGGTTAAATTTAAACGTGCGTTCAAACAAAGGTTTTTAAGTCTAATTCAATTCCCCAAGGAATTGGGAAGCATCTTCAATTTCCAGGATTTGGACAAATCGAGGTGTTCCAAATTTATTAAATGCTTGAAGGAATAGGGCAATGACTCCAGTGAATCGTTGTAGCATCTTGTTAACACCAAGTACTTCAGTGACCGTAGCTGACAAAATTCTTTGGGCAAGGTTGCTGGAATTTTCGAAAGTGCTGCATAAATATGTAACTCCCTCAAATGCAAAGGAGCATGCAAAATGTCCATGTGTTCCAACGATAAATGTCCACGTGTTCAAATGATAAGAATGATATATTATTTTGATCAGGAGATGCCTAAGAATTCGTTGGAAACCCTATGGTGCCCATGCAATAGAACATCAATGGTGATAAAAACACACAACTTTAACTCCAAATTCCAATTTACCTACGACTAGCCTTGCCACAACATTTCTAATGTGCTCCCGCTAACCTCCAAAAACGTTAAATTCTTCAATGGAATCCACGAAGGTAGCGAAGAGTAGGGACACTTGTACCAGCGAAGCCATGTTACATTTGGCGACCGCACCTTCCTCAAAATGTGTCTCAATGCATCCCCTTCAACGTCAAGGAGATCCACACCAAGGAGATCATCCCCTCTCTTTTTTAAGTATCTGTTATCATGGTTTAAAAAATGCAAAAAACTGATAGTTTTACGATAATCGGGATGGCGTGTAGTAGGAACCACCATAATTCCGCGAACTGGTGCCTGTACATTCTTTAAAAACATAACCATCAAGAATTAAAAAATTAAGCACATATATTAATTAATAATTTACAAAGCTTTGAATGATAAGGACTTACGTATGATTTTCCCAACAAATCATGAATGTTCTTTGTTGAACAGCAAATACGACTTGATAATTTTAACTTTGAATCTTTTGCAATATCTCTTCCCCTGTCTCTGAGATGATCATGCATATGTATTTTATTTTCACTGTCCAACTCCACAAGGCACTTGTTGTGTAAATTTTGAAACCTTATAACACCTGATTCGTCCCATAATCTTGAGGCCTTGTCCCTATCTTCCCCAATGAAAAAACATGCAATATCTAAGAATATCTTATGTTCCTCTTCATCTAGTGCATCATAACTAATTTTTAGTCTGCCGTGTATGTCACTAGGATGTATTTTTTGAAGACTAGAGAGTTGGTTTTTCCATTCAGATTGATTATGTTTTCTGTAAAGAAGTGCCCCCAACACTTTCAAAGACAAAGGCAAACCATCACATGATTTTATGAATTTTTCTACCAAAGATTCAAATCCTGGGAGTGGGTGTGGCCTGGAGAAGGCATAAGAGTAGAAGAGCTCTCACGAGTGATGTGGCCCAAGGTAATTTAACTTGTAAATTGATGTTTCTTGACCCAACTTCTGAGAACAACTTTGTCTCTAGATGTAATTAATATTAAGCTATCAGAGGCAAGAACACTTTGAATCGACGAGAAAACCATATTTTAATAGTTATATTTCATAGTCTCATAGCTATAAAGTGATGAGACTATGAAATATAACTATTAAAATATGTTTTTTTAATAGTTAATAATTTATATTAATAAAAAATATTTAAAGAAATGCATATCAATAAGTTTTTTTTCAATTATATTTTAAATATATGGTTTTAAAATATAATTGAAAATATAGTCATTTTATGAAATAATATACTATTATAATGTTTTAATTATTATTTTTAATTATAATTGCAAATATAGTTAAATTGAAAAATATTGAATTTCAGTTTGAAAATCTCATTAGCATTTCATTAACTTGCACAGTGAGTTTTTGCATAGGTTTCGGTGTATGATGGATTAATATTGATGCATAAATTAGTAGCTACATTGATTAGTTCTAATTGTGTATTAATACCTAGAGAGGTTTGCACCTAGAGAGTTTGATCCCTCTCGATGCTTGATAGAACCTAGGATTTGGATCTACACTGGTAAATATTATTTTCATATTTAAGCCATTCACTTAAAACACCAAGCATGACTCATAAAGATAACATGATTTTTTATTTTTGTCAATGCTTTTTAATAAACACTTCCCAATCATAAATGATTTTTTATGTTTTTCAATGCAATTTCTTTATAAACACTTTTCAATAAATAAAATACCAATCATAAAGATAACATGATCTTTTATCTTTTTTCAATGCAATTTCTTTATAAACACTTCCCAATAAATATCCTTTTCATATTTAAGCCATTCACTAAGATAACATGATCTTTTATCTTTTTTCAATGCAATTTCTTTATAAACACTTCCCAATAAATATCCTTTTCATATTTAAGCCATTCACTTAAAATACATTCATAAAGATAACATGAGCTACACAGACTTGTCAAACCAAAATAGTTTTCATGTAATGTATTGATATAAAGAACATTTTTTTCTACTTGAAGTGGCTACTTGCTATTCTATTCTAGCATGAGAATCAAGGGTAGCGTAAGCCCGGGACTAGACCTTGAGATGGTAGCGTAAGAGCGGGAATAGAATAGAATACCTTACCTTGAGATGTATGACCTTTCATCATAGGTATTATGCCAATCTATTAGGTCTAGATATAAGATATTAGTTATGAAGACCTTTCTAATTATAATCGTTATGATTTGATAGAATATCTAAAAGATAGAATTTGTAAAGATACATGATCATTACTCATATAAAGATTGAATTTGTAAAGATAGACTCTTTATAAAAATAGTATTTGTAAAGGTTCACAATGCCAAAGAAGAAACATCGTAAAGGTGTTCCCTCCACCTCTATTGCACAAAATTTGTCTGTCTATGGGAAGTTGGACTTAGGATCATCCACACCTGCGCACCTTGTTCTGGAGGTTTCACATCCCACCATTTCTTCACCCCAACAGGTTACCGGATGTTGTGGAGGTCCTTCTACTCTTCTGAAAGATTATAGAGATGTCATATGTGATTCTTTTTCTGGTAAGCCTCCAGGGTTTTGTCCATCCACTGAGATTTTTCTGAATGGGAAGACCTCTTTGGATTTTCTTGGTCACACTGCTTCGGGGAAGGAAAACCCTTCCTCCCCCGTTCTGGGACGAAATATTGGATGCTCTTCTAAAGATACGCATCATCATCCTTCAATGTTTCCTGCTTAAATTACTGACTCAATCAAATCTAAGTGTATTAAGCGGAAGTCCGGTGCTCTTAATTTGGCTCTAGGGGATGACATAGAGATGTTTCTAGTATGTTCTATGACCAAATATGCAATTTTGGTCGATCGCTTCAGTGGCTATTATTTTTCCTTATCGTCATTTGAAGATGGGCTCAGGAGACTTAGCATGACTACCTAGTATATTGTTACAAAGATAAATAGAAATAAATTAATAATAGTTAAGATAATCAATGAAACATTAATTGTAAATATGAGGACATGACCCTCCATGTAAATAGCCAACCATACTTAAAGGTGGCCTGCCCATTTCTAAATCATCCACCAATTAATTATGTTCATACATTCATTTCTTCATCATGAAAGTCAGATACACTTCTGAAATTCAAACAACAAGATACATTTGTGACATTGGTATCAGAGTGGTTTCTCCTTCTTTGAGCTTGTCCTCCCACTTTGAAGATCAGTTTCAGCTCACCCATCCACACCTCACCTCAGTCAACTCTCATCCATTCCACTCACCCATTCATTATCGCACTGCACTCCTTCCTTCTCTCCATCCTCCCACTCTCACAACCTACCTACTTCAGCTTCCACACACACTGCTTCCCTGCCACCTTCACATCTCTCCCACCCCACACCATCCCTATCCCCGACTAACGGGTCTCCTTCCATGCATTGCGCCTCCCTCATCCATCTCTACAACGCGACTCTAATCACCTTCATCTCCTACAAACCCCATCCCTTCACGCTACACGCCCACTCCCATCCATCAGTGTGCCTCCCTCCCTCAGTGCTACTTGTGCTCCTCCATTCACGCCATCCACTCCATTCCACCAACCTCAGCGCTGTCATCTTCGTAGTTGCTTCTCCACCCCCTCCAACTACTCCACGCTGCTTGCTCTCATACCTACACCCTTCATCTCCGCCTGCGCTACCTCCTCCATGCCCCTCCTCCCTGCCAACCCTCGACCCTCCTTCCTTTCAGCTCCAGGCAATGCGCCCTGTGCCCTCGCCTTCTACCACCTCCGCTCCTCTCCCTTTTGTCATCCTCTCATTGTGCCCAACTCTTTCCATTTAAAACCTTAACTTCTGGTAGATTAATATTATTTAATTAATATTCATTTTTATTAAAATCTTAATTCAAAGTATAATAAAAATATTTAAATATAATATTATTTTTATTTGAATCCAATTCAATAATCCTAATTATAATTAGTTCATAAAGACATTTCTCTTCAAAAGGAAAAATAGCGTCCAAATACACACCTCCAAATCCAAGGGCCAAAACCATGGTAGAACTAAAAGATCAAATTGAAAAATTGGAGAAAGACATCAAGGCCCTCGTCGCTACCCAAAAAAACTAGAAAGAACAAATGAAAACTAGCAATGCAACACTTCAAAAAGAAATCAAAGATGAAGTTGTTCTAGTATTAGAAAGAATACTTGATGACAAACGAGACATCATGAATGAGAAACAAAAATACTTGGATGACAAAATGAGTACCATGACTCAAGACATAAACATAACTTAATCCCTACTCCCACTACAAGAGATATTTTCATAAACTCTCAAGACATATGTTGGCGTAAACCCATACCCTAGGTTCTAAATCATGGACCAACACTACCCCTGTGAGAATCAACATTTTTATTAACCAAGAAGGGAAATGCCTCACCTGAGACTCTCATAGGGATTACCGAGATTGAACTAAGACTAACATTTGATAAGCATGAAACATTAACACATTCTTCATCATTCACTAATAACTCAATATAACAACATAAACATATTCATATTCTTGCGTAGTTTGGCCATCATACAAATATATATACCAAAATCGATAACTAGTCATTTATATTCATAGTAAAGACATTACATATGACAATGTTATTTTTCATTCATCAAAACTTTATTCTTAAAATATCAGTAATCAAAACCCAAATAAATCCCATTATTTCAATCTTTGTACAATATATCAACCAACTATCATTCTTACTAACTATCTTTTAACTAACATGACTTACTCAACATCTAACTGTCTTATAATTTTATTATGCAAGCTTGATTAAAACATAGTGCACAACCTATTACAAACTATATCATTTATTTACAAAACTTAGGGCAATAAAACTAATATAGAACCAATAGGCCCCCAACAATATGTTTGGGTTTCCCTCAATCCAATCTTCATGGTTTAAGAATATCCTTCTGGACTGAAGGAAGAACTTACTTGATTTGATCTGTAAACTCTGACAACTTTGTATCCATCTGCTCCATTGATTGGAATAGTAACTCAAAATATTTTTGAAACTTGATAGCCTGCTCCAATGTAGGAGAGTGTCACTCTGGTTGCACATTATTTCCCAAATCAATAGCTTGCTTTGATTTATCATAAACTTTAGTGACCTTCAAATATTGCTTCTCTACTTGTTCCTAAAATTGCATAACCTGATTGTAACTTGTTGCTACTTAATTCAAGTCAAAACAATATTCTTAGTCAAATTTAAAATCTATGGCATGGATTCCATATGAGAAGACATTGGCAAATTCATTAAAGACTTTATCTTCACTTTCTCTTCCCAAGAATTTATTTGGTTTTCCTTCTCACAAACTTCAAGCGCTTCTTGCAAATCATTTGCATAATAGAAAACTAGTATCTACCAATTTTGATAGACCTTGCACATAACCTTTAGTTTTTTTAAATATTTCCTCTACTTTGATTATCTAATTTTTTTAATTCTATTTGTTATGTGGTTTCAGATTTAGACAATTGATCCTTCAATGCTACATTATGCACTTGCAATCCCTAAACCAACATATTTATCTCTTCACATTGTGGTTCGGATGTAGTTTGCATGACATATTTTGTCTCCTCGTGTGCATTGCTAAATATACATCTTCCATTGTAGCTATCAATGAACTATGTTCACCTACCTATTTTGCGTACTTTTGTTGACTACCATTGTAGGCTCTACTCATATCCAAATGTCACACTCCCATTTCCTCTGTAACTACTGCAATGCACTCCTACAACTTGTGGAAAGAAACTTGCGAAAGGTCTACTTCAAATCTAGAACAACTTGATGTTAATGATGAAGAACCCTCCATGTCCTTGTACACAACCACATGGATCTATAGTAGGATACCTCTTCTTCACAATTTGTTTACTGCACTTTTCTATAGTCAATTCACACTCCCATGCAGTTATATATAAATCCATCGTTCAAGCATTGAACTAAACTTTTCAATTGCAACTTGGGTTTTAACTTCGACAGTTGTTGCATAGAGTATAAATGAAGTGCTTATTGCAAATCAAGTTGTTGCCTCTGTTGATTCTCTTTTCTTCTCATAAAACAATTGGCTTTTAACTTTATGACCTCTTTGTGATGATGCACGATCTTGTGATTATCACTTTGTGCCTTCCTGCTTCTCATAATTCTCTTGTTCTTTTGTAGAGGATGGAAAAAAATGTGTGTTTCTTCTTCTGGGGTCTTGGAACTCTTTTGGGTGGATCCTGCTCCTTCTTCTTTGCACTTATTCTGGTAGATCCATGCACTGTTTAATTAGTAGGACTTTGAACTTATGATTTCTTCTTTGTCTTTCTCTTCAAAAGTATTTAATATCTCCACCTTTGAATCTGGTTGTGAATGAAACTTTGTAAGCCAATCTTCCATTGGATATTTAATATATTCCTCTCATATACAAAATGGAAACACCTCTATTCGATTTGAAGGGTCTTTGCAAACAAATACATTGTGAGTATCTACTGGAAAACACATAATTGAATCATACTTATCTATAAAAGATACCAACAAATGGTAAGATTGTGCTGTATCCTGAACCATTTCAGTATACGAACATTGAAAATCTTACTTATTACTTTTTTACACCTGCTTGTCCTAACTATGTTTCCAAATAATAAACTCTAGGGAGGGAAATGTCTCTGTCCCCTCAGTGTTATATTATTTTTCTTGAGGAACCATCCATTCTATCATTTCAATAAAAAACAACACCGAACTCAAATGAAATTCCTTGCCCAAATTTTGAGTGTCGAGACAGTCCTGAATAAACTCCAATAAATATTTCTCCCAGCTCATCTTAATACCCTTTAGCTGCAAACAATAACCCCACATGGAATTCATCCTTACGATACTTAAAAAAAACTTTCCTTGCCAAAATTTGAGTAGCAAATCACATTTTTGGATTAATGATAGCATAAATTACTACTCCTCTTGTCCCCCAACGTGTTCCATATTTTTGGTAAAATTTCTCAACTTTAAAATCACAGGTGGTTATTGATTTTGTAGGATATTCACCGCCACGCAACAAACAGATACCTTGTGGATCACATCAACATCCACATGATAAAGTTTTACTAACCATAACCAACCTCATCGCATTCTACTCAATAGAAATTGAATACAGTGTGTAATACTCGGTCCACACCCAAAATCTAGAACATCTAATAAGAACATTATACTTGACTAAAAAATATTATGCACCCACTCTTTTTGGATAACTCATTTAGTACCATTTCAACCCAAAATAATATCCACATAGTTGGAAAAGAGGAGACTCAAATAACTATCTCCATCTTGCAAATTAAAATCAAGAAAATTCATAGAAGGTACCTAATTCTAATAACTTAGTTCCTTAATATCCACCCTAGTGTCATTCTTTACAACTGACGTCTTGGCTTCTTTAACCTCCTTGAACTTGGGTCAAGCTTCAGGTATTGTAGATGTCAACATTCTAGCTCAGTGCTTTGCAACACTTCATCTCTCTACAACACTTTGACTCTTTGCAACTACAAATATGATCTCCATTATGTCGCCTCACTCACTATCGTATAACCCTTCAGTATAGCTCAATCAATATCCACAATACTTTTCCTTCTTTAAAGAATCCCTTCAATCCATTTCTTCCTTTTACTCTCATCGATACACCTTTCCTATGTCATAACTCTAGACACAACTCATGCAATCTTTTCATTTGGCATAACTGTAATATGTCCATCTAATCTAGTAATCATTACCTAATATTCAACATTCCAATTTTTTTCATGATTATGATTCTTTCCATAAATGCTACAAATCAATACAAATTATACTTAGTTTATTCAAGATTCAAATTTAACTACTTCCACAATGATTTTTAACTAACCGACGTGATCACCAATAAATAGAAATAAAACATGTACTTTTCCCTAACTACCATTACAATCTACTCGATCTACCGTGTACATCATTACCAATCATCATGTATTTTTCATTCTTTTGACCTGCATGGGACTTAATATGCTTTAAGTATGTTTCCATTTGCCATACCTTTTAATGGATCACCCCATAATTCCTGTAACTTAATTGTGCCTTCTTCTGTGATGTATGTAATTCAAAATGGTCCCATCCATCTCATTCATAGTTTACCAAGATGTGTAATGTACCTACTGCCATATAACAATACCAGGGATCCAAGTTCCAAAATCCTCTTACTTATGTTTCGATCATGCCAAGCCTTTTTCCTATGCTTCTCCTATTGTTTACTAAACCCTGTAAGTATTTAATATTCCTCTGATTCCATCAATTTATTTAACCTTCTTTATAATGATTCATTATCAACCATATTCGTAGCAAATGCAATGCACAAGCGAGGTAAGAAAAACTATACAACCATCACTACTTCCTTTATATCAACCAATATAAAACTTGTGAATTTAGTCAATCATTTACAAATAGTCCTATAATCCCACAATATTGTTGGCATCCTCTAATCTCAGTCATTATTCTCTACATCACAGACCTTTGTTAATGCATGCTCCAACACTTTATTGAATCGTTCCACTATTCCATTTGCTTGAGGATGATATTGTGTACACTTTTGGTGATATACCATAAATTTCGGCGTCCATGCTATACATTCCTTCAATGGTACTGCTTCTTCCCAACTTGTTTGATCTGTAACAAAGGGAAAATATGTAGAATCACAACGTAGAAGGCAAGAAACATAGATGCAAAAATATCAATGAACATAAATATAAGCTGAGAAAAATGACCATTAGCTTAATTTAGGATAATAGGAATCTTTTTATAGAGAGATGGAAGTACAATGGTCGGAATAATTCAACCTAACCCTAACGGCTAGCTAGCTAAAACCCTAACTGATTCCTCGAAGCTTGCACCATTTTGTTTTCTTTCTTCATGACCGATTCTTGTTGGAAATTGCTCCTAGTCTAAGCACGGGGCTTGAGGATCCCACTAAGGAGGTGCATACTCCATCCTTTTAGTGTTATCAAGCATTTATCCCTCCTTAGGAGGAGCGAACAGGCCTCTAAGAGGTTCTCTCTCCTTTGGAGGAGTGCCCAGGTCTCCAAGAGGTGCTCCCTACTTGGGAGGAGAACCCAAAACTCCAAGAGGTTCCCCCTCCTTGAGAGGAGTGCCCAGGTCTCCATGGTTTCCCAATTCCTTCATGTTTAGTCAGAAGTGTCCCTACTTTTGTTAACATATATGGAAATTTCTTGCGGAGAGAATCTTCAAAAAACTAGCGAGTCCTTGCTAGATCTTGTCCTTAACGCCCGACAAGATAAGAAATGTGTTGGTGGTTCCTTGTAGAAATGGTGCAAGTGTCCAATAGTGTGTCTTGGATCATAGTGGGTTGGAAATCAAGGACAAGCTCAGTGGGGTGATAAATGGTAACCGCTTCTTATAGTAGGCGAGGCTCATAGCAGTTGATGCTATTGACAATTACTACATGATGGATACCCAGATGAGATGGGAAGTCTCGGTGATAGGCACTAGGATCAATCTGTTGCAAGAAAATATAGGAACCATAGCGGAGAGGCTTCAATTTGTAATGGAATTGAGACTTGAAACCTTGTCATTCCATATAGAACCAAACCTTATCTCCACGAACAAAGTGTGTAGGAGAGTGGTGTGCATCATGGTGCTCTTTATAGCATTGCTAGGAGTCTTTGATAGCTTCAAACGCTTGATCATTATTTTGGGATAAGGATTGGAGGGAAGACAAGGTAGACTGTTGTTGCTGTTGTTGATTGGGCGCACCTAAAGGTTGTAAGGTGAGAGGAAACGCATAAGGATATAAGGGTTGGTTACCAAAACATGGTTCGAAGGGAGACATACTCTCATATGAATGGACAACACTGTTATAAGTATACCGAATAATGTGGAGAGAGAGACATCCCATCTCTTAGATTTTGTAAACTGAATGTGAAAGGAGTTGACTAGGATACAGTTAACCACTTTGGTTTGGCCATATGTTTGAGGATGGAAGGCAGTGGAATACTAGAGTTTGCATCCAAGGAGATCCCAATTTTTTTTCTAGAAGGTGCTAAGAAAGAGAGAATCACAGTTAGAGATGATGTTGATGTTTAATCCAAAGTGAACCCATATATGAGTTAAAATATATCAACAATTTGGGCAATGATTGTTGTTTTGCTACAAGGAATAAAAAAAACCATCTTAGGGAAGAGGTAGACAACCACCCAGATCGCATCATGCTTGCAAAGGGTCATGGGTAAGTCACTAATAAAATCCGTAGAGATGGATTCCCAAGGGAGAGAAGAAACATGAAGTGGTTGATACAAACCAAATTTTTTATTAGCGTGCTTATGATGGATACACAAAGAACAAGGACATATAAAGTGTTCAACCTGATAGTTCATAGAAGGCTAGAAAAAGTGGCGTTGCAGGTTGATAATTGTCGTCTTCACACCAAAGAGACCCCCATAAGAAGAGCAATAAGCTTCTTTGATTAATGTCAGACAATCATCTGTGTCAGGGACAAATAACTTGTTAGGCTTTTACAACCACCCATCGCAAACAGAGTAGTCTATAAATGGTGTTTGATTCACCGAAGTAGGATTATGTAGTTAGTGTTGCCCATATTATTAGAAAAGAAGGGATCATAGGCATAGAGAGGCTTCCAAGCCTCATATGAAACACAACAAACAATCAACAACTAAAGGGCCTGTATAGGAGTTTTGCTCAAGAGATATTCCATATGAATGGAAGTGTCCTTCTCATATTTAATCACCAAATGAAATTATTGTATGTAATAGGACCATTTGAGGTGTTTTATCTCTTGAATCTTATTATGTGAGTTGATGAAGATGAGCGGATGATGATTTGTATGTAGCATGGTATCTTTTCCTATAATATAGTGGCTCCATTGCTTTAAGGCTTGGATAAGGCTATAAAATTATTTATCATAGGTATTGTTGTCACGGCCCCGTCAGTTGCGGTGGCGCGGTTCCTCGCCACTTGGGTGAAAAGCACGTTTGACTAAACGGAGGTGGACACTTGACCAAGAAAACGGCTAAGTGTGGGGCTTCGCGGTTGAAAAGTGCACATTCGGCAACTAGGTGGGTTGTTGGGTGGAGGCGTCGGTCAAACGGCGCCCACGTTTGAAAAATGCACTAAAACGGCTAAGTGCGCTAAGTGGACACGGGGTGACACGAAGAAACGGCAAACGGCTATTTAAACGGCAAGGCGTTTGTCAAAAAGGTATGCAAGAGTTGCTAAGGAAGCTCTCCCTTAGGGGAGGCGCTATGCGGCCAAAAAGAAGCGTCTCCGACGGAGCGCGCGTTGGGAGCAGGAGCGCTCGCCAAAGCGTCCGTTCGGAGCGCCCGCAGAGCGCTCAACAGGAGCGCGCGTTTTAGCGCTCAACCGGAGCGCCCGCAGGAGCGCCCGTCGGGAGCGCTCAGGAGCGCCCGCAGGAGCGCCCGTCCGGAGCGCCCGCAGGAGCGCCCGTCGGGAGCGCTCAGGAGTGCCCATCAGGAGCGTCCGCAGGAGCGCCCGTCTGAAGCGCCCGCAGGAGCGCCCAGGAGCGCCCGTCTGGAGCGCCCAAGAGCGCTCAAGCAGGAGCGTCCGTTGGGAGCGCTCAGACAGGAGCGCCCTTCTAGAGCGCTAAGGAGCGTCCAGGAGCGTCCGGGAGCGCTCAACTCAGAAGAGCGCCTGTTAGCGCCCGGCAAGGTGCGTCCGGCAAGTTTTCAGTGCTAGACAGGAGCGCTCGGTTCAGCGCCCGGCAAACGAAGAGCGCACGTTAGCGTCCGCCAAGAGAGCGTCTGGTGGTTTTTAGCGCTAACGGAGGCGTTCGGCAAGAAGCACTTGTGAAGTGCGTTTCGACCAGTGGGTTCGGCAAATGACTTTTGAGGGTTGGAGATGACAGTTCGGCAAAGTGTTTGGCAGAGGCATCGGATGTTTTCAGGAGGCACGTTTTCAGAGTGCTTTCTCATTTGGCGGTTTATGGCAAACAGACTTGGAAGCTTGCGTTGACAGCTGAGCAAGGAGTTTGTGCAGACGTCAAGGATTCTGAGGGCGGTTGGGTGAACTGTTCTCAGCAGCACAGGTAGTGCGTTTTCGGCAAGAGCTGACAGGAGGCACTTGGGGTGCGTTTTCAGAAGTATTGACGGAAGGCCCAGTTGAGATGACAGAGTGCCCATGAAGGGTGCGTTTCGGTCAGGGACCAACAGAGCACTCAGCTAGGTGCGTTTCGGGAAGTGCTGATGGAGAGCTCAGCAAGCTACGTTTTTGCAGGTGTTGACGAGACGTGCGGCAAGGTGTGTTGCAGCATGTTTTGACGGGCGATCAGACTTGCGTCCGGGGGTGTGTTCGGGGAACCACTCCAAATCAGTGTGCCAAGATGGCACGTTGCAGTTGTGCATCCAGTGAGGGGTGTTCAGCACAGACTTATGACAGTCTTCTGGGTGTGCAGGAGATCAGCCTAAGTCAGATTGGTGCTAGCCGCATCGAGGATACTTGAGAAGGTCTGCAAAGTGGTGGCAGCCTTAGCGGAGTCATTCTGGGAGTGGCAGTGGCAGCAGAGACCTTGATGACAGGTGTGTTCCGCATCTCAGCAGCCGTAGTGCAGCGATGAGGTTGACTTCGGCAGGTCAAGTGGTTTAGCTTGGCATGGTGGCTCGGCAGAGGAGTTCTAAAGAGTGTTGGACGACGAGGCGAGCTACAGCAGGTTGCATAGATGGACAGTATGCAGCTTGGTGATGAGACTTGTGCAGACATGACGGTGTGCAGCTTGATGGTGGATTCAGTTGTATCATGTGAGCGTTGCCGGTTTTGGCTAGCTCCCGGATGAGTTGCCGATTTGTGGCATCCTCCGTTATGTAATGAGTCTTATCTTTATTATTGTTATACTTGGGTATTAGGCCACGTCGAGTTCAGGACGGGCCGCCCACACACACATTTGTCTCTTTGTTGTACTTGGCATTATTTGTACTGTAGGATGTGCATTGTTGTGAAAGTAGCTAAGTGAGGAGATGAATGTTTATGAGTAGTATGTTCCGCAGGTTTTTGGTTTAGGCGTAGTCCGCAGGCTAGGCGCTTGGGCGGGCAATCCCTCAAGCGACCTTCCTGGCGGTGCCGCACGTCACAACGGACCCAACGAAAAGGTGTCGCGTTTGTGGCCGTGACAATTGTAATTGCAATTTGCATCATCCAATGTCTCAGAGTGATAAAAAATAGAGTGTCCTACTTGTTTAAGAATGACACCAATTGTGTATTAAGAAGCATCCGTCTCAAACTGAAAAGGTATCTGAAGATCTAGTAGTTGAAGAACCAGAGGAGAGCATAGAGCATCCTTCAATGCTTGAAACTATTTATGTGCCAAAGGGGACCAACTGAAGTGTGACTCATTAGAGAGCTGAGGCACAAGGAGGGATACCTAAGAAAAAATGATATGAATTTGTGATAAAATTTAATGCCACCCTGTAAACATTTAAGGGACAAAGTTGGTTGAGGTGTATTCCTATTGGAGATAGCCTGAACTTTTGTGTGATTGAGACTCACTCCTTGCACATAGATGATGAACCCCAAGTAGGAAACCAACGTATGCCAAAAAGAATATGATGGGATTTTTTTTGTGGTGCCTCTCATGATCTTGTTTGTGTTGGGGGGGGCGGACTCTTTTTCTATCTAAGCACCATTATTGGTTGTGGAGCCTAATCTTCCATATTCATAGATGTTATTTCAGTCGTGTTTGGATACCAACACCTGACAGGGGGGTGGGGGGGGGGGATTCCCCCCCACTATAGTCATCATGGGGGTATAGAGGAGGGGGGGGGGGACTGGCTTGGGATCCACCCGTGGCAGGGATTCAGGGGCATCACCCCCATAGCGAAACTTTAAGAAAAATGCCTTGTAAAATGATGTAATTTCAAAGTCACGACTTGGATAATAATGGGTGATTTACGGGCCCATGTTATTTGGGAAACCCGTGGTATTTTACCATGGTATTCCTTTTATAAAATGAAGGCATTGTAATATGGTTGTGTATTGTATTGTAGCATTGTAAATCAATCTTTGTCATTGTGTGACAGAGACTATGAGAGTGTGAAGAGGAAGTGAAACGAGTTTGCTGCAGGTTGTATCCCTTCATTTTGTTGGATTGTATAATAATAAAGGACTGGCAATTTCTGTGTGGATGTAGCCCATATTGGGTGAACCACGTTATATATGTGTCTCTCTTGTAATGTGTTTAATATTTGCATCTTTTTTAGTTGTTTAATTGTTTAGTTGCTATTGCTCTGCAGTCCTATTTTTCTAACAACCATCACTTCAAACTACAAATGGGATTGATGAAGGGGACCAATAATTAGGCAGGACTCCTAGCACCAAAGATCCTTCTTTGCTTTTCCTTAGAACAAAACTGCAGAAACATTCATATATTTGGGGATTCAATGGTTGTACCTAACTGGGTTAAGGAAATTCAAAAGTGCAGAAATATAAATCTTAGTCTGATTTTTAAAGAAGTTTGCAGACTCATGGAAAAATTTGATGGCATATCTTGTCATCATGTGTACAAGAAAATAAACACAGAAGGAGGCAAACTCTCAAAGGAAGGGCTAAAATTGGATCAAGGATCCTGGAAGATCTTGGAAAAAAATACAGGAGAAGCCTATGAGTACTACCACAGACCCTTTATAGAGATACAATAGATGTAAAAAAACTTTAAATTTTTCTGGGGACTCTCTGATAAAAATATGCAGACTTTTTCATAAGGGATCTTTTTGGCAGATATATGAGACATTTTTTATGGCTATACTCTTATTTTTTACCGAAAATACACAGAAGCAGTCAAAGATATGTTTAGATAAAGCATCAAGAGTATATGCAGGAAATTTCATTGACATAAAT
>LPNX010897084.1:11710-46544 GCA_001517045.1 Pseudotsuga menziesii | reverse complement strand
AGAGAGAGAGAGAGAGAGAGAGAGAGTTGTTTCACAAAAGAAATGGTTGAAACCATCCACATTCTACATAGTAATGTAGAATGTTATGTCGGATTGTGATGTTTATCAAGATTTACGTTTCACTATGACGTTAATAGTGTGTCTTTGGATGTTTAGAAAATTTCTCTAAGAATTTTATTCATATATATATATATATTGACAAAAAAAATGGTTTAAAGCATCCACATTCTACATAGTAATGTAGAATGTATGTCGCATTGTAATGTTTTTCAAGGTTTGCATTTCACTCCGACGTTATCAAGGGTTATATCACATTGCAACATTAAGCCATGGTTTATTATAGTGTTTGGTTGGTATATGTCAACACAACCATAGGGAAGACACATTAATAATGTGATAGTGGACGTTTAATAAGCATTATGTCGCATTGTGACATTTAACACAGTTTATGTTACATATCATAATGTTATGTCGCATTATGATGTTTATCAAGGTTTACGTTTCACTGTGACATTATCAAGGGTTATATCACATTACGACATTAAACCATGGTTTGTTACAGTGTTTGGTTGGTATATGTCAACACAACCAAAGATGTGACGTTTATCACAGTAATTTTACGTTAGCGAGATTAATCAAGGGTTTTGTCACATTGTGATATGTCTTACTAATTGTAATATTGCGACAAATTATTTAAATGATATAATGTAATTAATTACAAATCGATATTAAAATAAGTAATTGTGAAAGTATTAAATAATAAAGTATGCTTAACATATAAAATAAATAATATTGGATATAATTAACTTCGTGAGATATTTTTCATATATATTATAAGGAAAAACATTGTATTAATAATATTTTACCTATATTATGTTTTATTTAATGTTTTATATTAATTAAATAATGTGGTAATAAATAAATGATATTATTTATTAGAATTAATTAAACAATATTATTTATATCAATACTTTATGTATGTCGAAATAGAACATGAAAACCATTGCATACATAGCTAGACCCAACTATGAAAAAAACTTACAATCCAACATTACAATGAATTACATAATCTCGCAGAACCGATTAGGGAACGATTTGATAATGCAAGATGACAATTAGACAGCTTTTGTGCTATTATAATCTAATAAAACCTTTCACCAACATATTATTCTTTGATTAAAAATCCTAACGTTGCGATGTGACAAACCTTTCACCAACATATTATTCTTTGATTAAAAATCCTAACGTTGCGATGTGACAAACCTTTCACCAACATATTATTCTTTGATTAAAAATCCTAACGTTGCGATGTGACATTTTCAAGAAAGATTATCATAACCATTTAGCAACCTCAGACGCTGTATTTGAGTGCTTGCATTCCCCAATGTCTTTGTCACATTATGAAATTAAACAAAGGGTATGTCACATTGTCACAATTTGGTTCACGATTTGATGTCATATTTTTATATGTTCTGCGACACAATATATAATATAGATAAAAACATAATAATGAACATATCTTGACTTGGTACATCAATAATATGTTATGGAACGTTATGGCTAGGTTACTATGAATTTGTGATGATATACTTTCTTACATTTGTTTATAACATGTGAATTAAATACCTTCTTGTTAATTAGCATATTCAATACTAGCAACAACCACATTAAATTAATTAATGTGTCTAAATAACCTCGTTATTTTATGTTTACTTTAATAAAATTATATAAATAACATAGTATATTTCATTGGTTTCACATCAATATTTTGACCAATAACCATATTTTGAGCAACACAACCATATATTATCATAAACAATGTGGTATGTAGTACAGACACATTAACCATCATGAACATTGCATCCCAACATAATCAGAACTGTAATTGTTTCCAATGTGATGAATGATCTGTAATTTATCTTAACCCTTTGTGAACCTCCTACATAGTATTTGAATGCTTGCATTCCCCAATGTATTTGTCACATTGTGAAATTAAACAAAGGCTATGCCACATTGTCACAGTTTGCAAGGGTTTCATGTCACATCTTCGTATGTTTTGCGACACAATACATACTATAGAGAAAAACGTTGGTTATGTCACATTGTGACGTTGATCATCTTCATTCTAATAATAATGAACATATGTTGACTTGGTACATCAATAACATGGTATGGAACATTATGGCTAGGTTACATTATGAATTTGTGATGATATTTGTTATTAGGTTAGTTTATAACATGTGAATAATAAATATTGGATATATTTAACTTCATGATATATTTTTCATATATACTATACAGAAAAACATTGTATTAATAATATTCTAAGTGTATTATGTTTTATAATAATTGAATAATATGGTAATAAATATATTATATATTATAATTAAAATAACAATATTATTTCTATTAATACTTTGTAGATATGTCTATGCGCCCACCCGTTACTAGCAACAACCACATTAAATTAATAATGTGTCTGAATAATAGGCGTAAATTTAAGCACATACCAATAAAAAGTATGTGCTTAAATTTAAGCCTTTCGACGTATTCAGACACATTATTAATTTAATGTGGTTATTGCTAGTTATAAATAAGGTTTAATATTCCCTCTTCTCAATCTTGTTATTATTAATTCATTTATTTACTTGGATATAAGAATCTTAATAAAAAAATTGCATCCTTAAACCTTCGTTATTAAATTATTTCAATCTCGTTACCTAATGCTAAGATTGTATTATAGCACAAGTGACAAACAACAGATAGATTTTGATTGTCAAATAATTAAGTCTTTCACGCAGAATATCAAAGTGAGGCCAATTTTTTTTGATAAAAATGTCTCCCCTGCTCATTTTCACTGCTGCAACTGTACCTCTAATCCCCACCAATGATCTCCAAGTATTCTAACCAATGATCTCCAAATATTATAAATATTATAAGACATATAGTGGCACAGTCTTTTATCTTCCTGACTTTCATACTTGCATTGCCACACCAGTCCCTGTCATATTTGACATGCTACCCATCCCTTGGATCCAGTAATGAGCTATATTAGCAGAAAGCTCCACAATGCCCATACCACATTCATTTGATAGTCTGCAAGGCAAGCTGCGAGATCTTGTTTTGAGGAATATAGGGCAGCACAGCAAGATCAAGAAGATCAAGAACATTCTCAAAAGATGGAAAAGCTTTCCCAGAGTGGCTCGTTTATACAGCAATCTCAGCTGCCATCCTGATCCATGTTATGATGCAGATGTTCATAACTGGGACGATCAGCTTGTTGGTGCACCTAGTTTTTCAGAAAACAGGCCATCGAGCCTTGTCCATGCAGATCATGATAACAGAATGGACGAAGTGCCTGAGGGATGCAAGGTAGTGTATGTTGGGAAGTGTAGGAGACGATATTTCATGAGTGCAGAGTATCTCAACCATCCAGTGTTATCGGTACTCACTGTTGACTAATTCAGAGACGGCTGTTCACTTGCCTGCGAGGTGGTACTGTTTGAGCATTTGGTGTGGATATTGGAGAACTCTGATCCAGAATCTATTCATGACAGCGATTCCACTCTGGAGGAAATGGCTGAATTCTATTCTTGTAAGTGATATAACAGGCGAAAAGCCCTGGGATTTATATGTTTGTTTGTTCGACAGTGCCATATATAGGTGAATTTTTGGATCGGATCCATCTTCTGTGTAGGCCGCGAGAACGAAGGCTGTCCTGAAGAAAAGATCGTTTCGTTAACATTATGAATGTTCGTGTAGGCAGATCTGATTGTGCAGATCATGTATGCAGAGCAACACTAGCTTCAGGAGAACATTCTTGTTTAATATCCTACAATTTTAATATCAAAATGCTTGTTTAATATTAAACAACAGCAGTCACTGCAACCTCCATCGCCACCACGTCAAAAACAAGAAGAACAAGAACAACCAGATGGAGAGGAAAAAGAGAAAGAAAAGGTAGGAGAGAATGGGTGTGAGCTGTTCTTAAAAGTCCTACCATTTTAATATCAAAATGATTGTTTAATATTAAAATGCTTGTTTTTCATATATCATAAATAAGATAGAAAGTATTGTTTTTAATTTTTTAAATGAATTTATTCAATTTTATTCAAGAACCTTTTTATTATACATTTCCATTGTAAGATTTACATACACAAATAGATAAAGTAAGACCACTTTATCGACTCATTTGTCTAGTGATACCAAGATGCCGCTCTTATCACATGAATTACTATACTCTAGAAAAGTTAGTTATTTCCTTAGAAGAAGCTTCCACCTTAAGAATTTTCTTTTTTTTTACGAAGTAGTAAGGTCTTCTTAAATTTATGATTGAGATTGATATTTAAAATTTATATGATTGTGATTGATATCTAGAAATTTATAAGAGTGGTTTAATGGCAAATGGGCCAAGTTCAATAAAATATTATGGTGGAATTTTAAAAACTTTAGTCAAAAGCTAAATTATTGGATTAATAAAAAGGATGATTGAAGTAAAGGATCTCCATAAATGTATTTAACTATAAATTGAATTAGAAGCGTATAATTAAAAAAGTGAAATATAGAATTGTTTGAAATAAAATATTAATTAACTATAAAAATGGTATTAATTGAATTATAAGGGTATAATTAGAAAAGTGAAATATGAAATTGTTTGAAATAAAATATTAATCAAGTATAAAAAATGGGTAATACAACAAAGCTTGAAGCAAATATGATCAAGAATGGGTATGTGTTCACAAAAGGGAAAGTCGGGTGGACCCAACAAAAATTGTAATGCTCAATGATGCAGAGAGAAAATAAGGCTTGTAGCTACCTAATAATGCTATAAAAAACATGCCCTCCTACAACTAGCTGATGGCATTACCACAAAATGTATTTCCATTCATGATCCGTCTCACACCACCTAATAATTCCATCGATGCCTAACTTTGCTGATTACATTACCAGAAAATGTATTTCCATTCATGATCCGTCTCACACCACCTAATAATTCCATTGATGCCTAACTTTGAAGTTGTTTTGCAATCAATTGAGTAGTCTACAACTCTGCCAACTAGGTGGCACTTCTAAGTCATGTAATAATCTCTTTTAGAGAAACCCCGGTAGCTATATACTTTTTTAATTATACATTTGGAAGTTTATTATCAACAAAACCATCTAGTTCTTCTACTTTGAGTTGAGAAATGTGATTTTGTCCCACATTGCCCTTATTGAGCTTAACCACAACTTCAAATGAGAACTCCTAAACTAGCAATAGCCAAACTGCAAGAAAATTCTATCTAAAGAAACATAAAAAGACGAGAAAATTTATGAGAACAACATGAAGAAAATCCATATACTATGCATGTATGTGCCATGTGCATAAAATTGAGTGGACAATAAAGGGATGAAATTTATGTCTCTTGAATTTCAAGAATAACTACAAGGGAGTAGTTTTCAAATGGGTGGAAACTTAAGCAAATATGATCAACAATGAGTCTGTGTTGACAAAGACCAAGTGCAAGAAAATTATATCTAAAAAACATAAAAAGAGGAGAAAATTTATGAGAACATGAAGAAAATCCATATACTATCCATGTATGTGACATGTGCATAAAATATACTATGCATGTATGTGACGTATGCATAAAATTGAGTGGACAATGAAGGGATGGAATTTATGTCTCTTGATTTTCAAGAATAACTAAAGGGAGTAGTTTTCAAATGGGTGGAAATTTTTTTTTTAAGCTTAGATGTAAATACAATAGAAGAATGTCGAGACATGAGACTTAATTAGAGAGTTAGGGAATACTTTATTAACATAATTAAGTTGTTGTTTTAGTGAAAAAAGTGTGAATACAAGGGTAAATATTTTCCAAAACATTGGACATTTTCTTATTGATATAAGTGTCTTTACTGTAAATAAATCCCAAGGACAAACTCCCTTCTAAAACCATTATATCTACTACAATAATTTCCTTCCTTAACCTTAACTTATATTAATACATCAGAGTTTCTTTTAAAGGTTAACTCGTACCCACATGGAAAGAATCATGCTGAGGGATGAACAAATTCTATACTTACGCTCTTTGAAATCAATGGCTCTACACTTTTCATGGACAAAGATGTCAATATTACTATAACCTTTAGGGTAAGAAATTCCTCACATTTTTAAGATCACAATAGCCTCCTTTTAAGAATTGTCATTATGAAATTCCACATCTTTAAGTGAACCCTTGGGTTTATGTAACAAACATAAATATTAAAGTGATATTAATAACACCAACAACATCATCACCAATAAATAATACATTAACAAAAGGTTAGAGTACGTAAGCTTTTGTGAAAAGGTATCAATCAATCCTATACTCCAACTACCAATTACCAAAAAATGTTCTGTACAATCTATTCATCTTTTGTTGTTCTCCTTTTTTGCGTACAACCATTCATTTGCAATGGCTAAGGATATTCTTACAACCTTGTACTTATCCTTCTTCAATTTAAATTCCTACCATCTATTAACTCATAACAACAATTCACCTTTAAGGGTTTTAATTTCTTCCTTCATTCCCAGTGCATTGGAATGAGATTTACTCATATATGTTTCTAATCGTTACACTTTGTCCTAAATAACTTGCTTAAGAGTTCGCCAGATATTTTTTCACTTCATGCAGGTGAGGAATTATCAATGAATAATGAATTTGCTTAAATCTACATGGAGATAATCCATAAGTAAATTCCTTAGGATAATTAGTCAGGGGGTTATTTTTCTCATAACTCTGTTCATTACATAAGATATCATGAACAATTTCACGATTTGGAAAAATAACCTCATCGTCGATGACAACTTCTACTAATGGAGTTTCTCTCTGTTGTTGTATTGTTGCAGGGGTTAAGACTGTGGCCATACTCGTGGTAAACCGATGAGCACTTATAGAGATAAACTCTCTCGGTTTAGTTTTAAGTTCGTCAAAAGGGATCGAGTCTACATTTTGACACTTGAATAACTCTTCAGACTTCTATGTATGTACTTTACCAATTCGAATAGGTTGCGAGTTAACAGAAATTCCAACCATTCGAATGGGATTACCCTATACCAAGTTATCTCCTAAGTCCTTGGAAAGGGAAGGTTGACTATCATTTATTTCTTTAGGGATTGCATCAGTATTTAACACAAAAGTTTCACTAACAGAGGGTTTTCTTCTCTTATGTCAAGACTTAGAGATAGAAGGAGGCCAAAATTGATTCTGACCGAAGCCATTTTCAACCAAGAACCGGTCCCAACTCTTACCAATTGCAAACAATTGGTACTGAATCAATATTTTTAATAAACCTTGATGAAATAAACTTCAATCCTGATCTCCTATAGTATTATGAAACGCACAAGCCATCTTTTTAGGCTATTGAACAAAAAACATGGTAAATTTCACATAGATCCTTTGAATTCCATCAAAATCCTAAGGTGATAAACATGTATAGAGGAAAATATACCATCACAAGTTATGTACCTTATGATCAACTATAGAAGCGACTACCATTGGGGCTTGAGGTACTTTGCAGGATACCCAAATTTATCATCGAAATCCTCAGGTAAAGGGAGAAAAAACTATTTCCATTTAGCTTTGTTCATCTCCTTCCTCTTAAATGACCTCTCTCATGTTTGTGGAAACTTAGTAGATTTCACTATGAATTTTTCAAAGATAAGGAAACACATATTTCCAACCCGGGAAATGTTCTCTTTTATTAATAGGGAAAATTGGTGAGTTACTTCTACGTTATGTCCATTAAAACTTATGAAGAATTTGAACCAATCAATTTTATCAATTAACGTAAACTCAGGTTCAATGTCCAGTAATTTTCTCTTGGCTGGCTCAAATCTACATAGGGAAGCCATCGTAGCTACATTGAGCTGGTAAATAAGGTAACGATGATCATCAATGTAAATGGGAAACATGAACTAGTTTAAATCATCCCTCTATAAAAATCTCAAATTTGATAACCCACTTGGCCAAAACAATACAAAATGCATCTTAGGGTTTGATAAAATGAGACACATGATGATACACGCATCGAAATTATGGTTTTGTACAGGAATGATAAATAGAGATTACATTTGAGATCTTCGCTGATATGATGAAATGACACGATGAAATTGGTTGTACAATAATCAACAGGTGTCAAATGATAAAATAATTCGTGGTTTCGATCCAAGCTAGGGTAGGAAACAAATGTCAAATTGATAGTTTCGTTTTGTATGTACCTCATTGTAGTTAGGTTAAGATTTGAATTGAGGTTTGAATAATCATTTTAGGGATAGTTTTAGGGTTTAATGTTTTAGATATATAATAAATCAACATTATTAATCCAAACATTATAAAAATGATTTTAATCACTTATACTTTGCCTAGTATGAAAATCAAATTATAAAAGGATTGGTGTAATTCATGAGGAGATCATGGAGAAAGATGAAAAATCATAGAATCGAATTTGATCTACTTGCAAGATGAGATTCGCGGGCTCTTGATTTAATGAGATATTAACTGAAACTTAATCATCATCAAGCAATATATAATCAAGAGTTAATATATGCGAAGAAAAAATTGTTATATAGTAATTTGATTTAACAACTGCTAAATAGATTATCAATGATACCTCAATAATCATGAAATTCAAATGTTTGTGATGATTTTTACTTCAGTAGTTGATGTCTTCAAATTGAGAGTACCTTCATAATCATAGATTCTGAAGGCACTCTTTAATAATGTTATCAAGAATTCATTAAAGAGAAAAGCTGAGAAGTACTGGTAAGGTTACCTTGTCAAAACTAAGTACTAAAAAATAAAAGATAATCCAAACCATGAGTATAAATATGTAATTATTTACTTCTCTGAAAAATATCTGGAACATGTTCCATCTACTCAAAACATTTATTTATTTTCTCTTTGTTTTCTTCTTTTTTTATTTATAACTAATTTATGCTTTATAAAATAAGGAATAACTTCCCTATCTTGGTAACCAAAAAGTTGTGTCACTCACAAACATCATCAGAGATGAATCAGTTGGCTCATTATGAATGCCCCCTATCTCTTGATCATAATACCAAGAGCCACTACCACAGCCTCATAACTAAATTTAGGTAATGCCATACCAATGGTGTCCATGATCCTGAGTGGACTGGCTCATTTCTAAGACCTCCCATTCCCATTTTCATAAATAAAAAATTTAAAATGGATCAGATCAAGACACTTTCCTGATTGTAAATGAGTTTAAAGATGACAAACAATACATATTCATAATTTTTTCCCAAGTACGAGGTCTTGACAAGGTAACTTACCAACTATCTGGATTATTAATAATAGACCAGACTATAAAGGTTAATCCTAATTGTATTTTTAAAAAAATTTAAAAATATAACAGAGTCATTTCAAATTTAAGAAAATCTGATTAGATTGAGCAAGATGAAAGACCATACATGACCTTAATTGCTTAGAGTAAATGAACAAATTGAAATTCAATCGACAAGGGTTTATTTATTTACAAACTCCTTCTCTCACAAAATATATACATTCAATCTTTTAAGGATTGCAAAGGGTAATGATTTCGATTATAATACAAGTCTTTTGTTAAAAATAGACGATTTAGACAATACTTGGAATTACTTATAGATCGAATGAGTTTTAAAACAAACTAATTTGTACATAAATGATACCCTAATTATTTTGAGAATTGTGCTGAAAATTAGAACAGACTAAAGCAGAAAATAAGTACTATACAAATATTAACAAACATAAAACAACCTATATACATATTTTAAAGATTTGATGGAATTAACGAAAGTATTTTTTAAGAATCGGTCCATTAACTGGAAAGGTTTCGGACTGACCCTCCAAGTTTTGAACTCAAAAGGTACTTGGACCCATTTTTCCTGCATTGATATAGGGTCCTAGCCAAAGATTTTGAAATTCCGTATGTTCACCTTTATCTTCACGTGCTTTGTCCCACTTTAGAACTAAATCACCTACCTGGAAATCTATATGGGAGACTGAGGCCTAATCAAACCAATATTTCACAATTTGTTGGTGTTTCTCAAAATGTTGTTTGTATTTTTCTCTATCCTCCTCTAACTTAATATGAGTATTGATTCTCTTCTCCATAACAGAATAGCTTACATTCTAGATGGAATGTGCTAACTGTAAAGAAGGTAAGAAAAGATTAGGAGGTAGAATGGCTTTAGTGCCATAGAATAGAATGAAAGGTGAATTTCTAATTAAATATTTCATATTTACTCTGTCTTCCCAAAGTGCATTGTGTAAGGCAGTATGCCAATTCCGATGATCTATGGAAATATTTTTCTTTAGAATCTTTAGTAAGTTTTTATTGGTGGATTCAGCTAAGCCATTACCCTGAGGGTAATAACTTGCAGAATATATGACTCTGATACCCTTCTCCAAAGCAAATTTTGTTAATTCCACAGAATAAAAAAAAGAGGCATTATCAAAGGCAAGATATTCAGGCACACCAAACCGAGTAATAATAAAGGATTCGAAGAAAATAACAACTTGACTGGTGTTTACTACACACAAGGGTGCAACTTCCCATCGGGAAAAATAATCAGTTGCAGTGATGAGATATTTATGTTACATAGATGAAGGTGGGTTGATTGGACCTACTATATCAAGACCCCGGTGTTGAAATGGCCTTTCAACTAAAACTGGTTGTAGTGGAAATGTGGGTTTTTTAACCCTTCCTACAGTTGTTTGACAATCTTGACATTTTATAACTTGTTCATAAGAGTCTCGCAATAAAGTAGGCCAATAATAAACAACTCTTAATCCTTTATGCGCAGTAGTATCTCCTCCAAAATGACCACCTACAGGACTAGAGTGTAATTCCTTTAAAATTGTTTTCGTTTCATCTTTTATCAAGACAATGAAATAATACACCATCTGAGTTTTTTGTAAAAAGGACATTATTAATCAATTGATAAGCCTTTGATTTTAATCTTAAGGCCCTTATCTTCTTTGGTTCTAGGTTATCTAGATCAATCCCTATTTCCAAGAGAATTCTCATGTCAGAATACCTAGAATATTGCAGAGGAGCAAAGAAATAGATTTCCTTTTTTTAGAAAAGACACATCTATGATAACATCAGTATTATTCATTAGAAAATGAGCTGAATCGACTGCAAGTTTACAAATACCTTTCCCTCTAATCACTGAAAAATTTTGAATTCAAGATCGTATTATTGAAGGGTTGGCATCCAACATGCCCTTTTATCACCTAAATCCTTTTGTACCAACAGGTTCCTTACCATGGGATATGGAACAACTACTTTAGTTATTGATTTTAAGATATAAGTGCGAAAGTGTTTTACTACTGTAAAGACATCAAATGATTTCTTATCAACTTCTTGATAAGTTAATTCGGTCCTTTAAAATTAGAACTCATAAAAGATATAGGAACCTCATGATTTTCCAAATTACGTTGAGTTAACATAGCAGCGTATGAAATATCTGAAGAAAAAGTATAAAGTATAAAATCCTTATTGAAATCAGGAATTAAAAGAGAAGGAGCTTCAAATATAGCTTTTATAATTATTTTGAGAGACTCTTTTTCATTGTTTCCCCAACTAAAGTTTGCATCCTTTTTAATCATGTGTCTTCCCTCCCTTGAAGGGATATTGAAAGTGTTGACCTTGTCAAGTGTCCAAGGGTTAAATGTTTAATTAGTTAATCGTCCCTAGGAATTTTTCTTATTTAAAACTATGGAGACATGTAATTTCTAAATTCATGTTATTTGTAATTAGTTAAGTATTATGAAAAATAATTAATGGTGGAAATGAGTTGTCAAGGAAGGAAGGTGCATTAGGAAACTTGCCTTGGATGGAAAAATGGAAACAATGCAAAAGAAGCTAAAATAAACATGTCATAGAAAATATAGAAACTATCCAAATTAGTTTCAAATTTGGTGCAAGGATGAAAAGCAAGGAAAGATTACCTTATGCACAAACTTGCGAATTACTCAAGGAAGGAGCAGTTTCTATTTTGGGCTGAAGGATACAAACACGGAAACATTTACTAAGCTTCATACTTGCTATTTTTCTCAAGAAGGTCGAATTTACACTTTGGGTTAAGTTATACAAAGAAGGAAACATCATTTGCAAACCAAAATTGTTAATCCCATCAAGGAGGGCCACTCATGGTTTAGGAACAAGATTGGCAAGTGGGTTACTTGTTCAACGGGTGAAGGACTTGCTCAACAAGTCACCCAAGGTATACTTAAGGGAATTTTTAACTCCATTATTCAGTTTGGTTGATGATTTGATTGTTGAATGCTTATGTGAGCATTACTTCTGAGTGTTGTGCCTCAGACTACTGGGAGATGAGCCCCAGCCTTCCATTTCCCTCTCGTTCCATCCCCTTCTCTTCCATTGCAGGTATGGAGCGCTAGATTGCAGAAATTGGAGGATAATCAGATCCATTTGCATCCTCCATCAAGTTCAGTTTGAGCTCTAGTGAATCCCATGCTTCACCTATGCTCACGGTCCCTTGCTAGCCATGATACGGGCCTCCTGCCCCTTAATTTTGGAAGCATATTTGTAATGGTCAGTCAATACTGTAATTTCTGTTCTATAGTGTCATAATTTTCTGAACATTACATTTATCATTTTGATATATCTTTTCCCCTAAATAATATTGTCTCAGTTTCATCTAATGGGCCTATTTTATCAATGTATGGGGGAATTGAGTAAATTTGAGTGATGTAATAAATATTATATGTTGGGGAAGTGATTGAAGGGAGTATTCATGTTCAGAGAGATTATATTTATCTCTATTACAAATCTCATATTTTACAGAAATGAATTTGAGTTGATTTAATTACTTTTTTAAGACCCTAGCTAGATTACTAGCTTTTAATAACTAGTTTTACCAAAACTGATGTAAAACAAGTTCGGTAAACTCAAACTAAGCTCTGTCAATTAATTTGGGTCAGTAACAGGAATAAATTCCCATATCCATATCCAGAACCTTTTTTTGTTGGGTTTATACAACCGTTTGGTATCCTCCTCTGTGCAAGGTTTCTCTTGGCCAAAAATCCCCAAATTCACCCAAAATTTCTTAGAACTTTCCATAACATCAGTTAAATATATAAATAATTTATTTATATTATATTAATTCTGGAAAAAACCTCTGCAATTTTCCATAATCCCCTGGTTGAAACAGACCGAACTACTCTCCTTAGTTTCACGGTTTGGCCACCCAGAAGCGTGGTAGTAGGTTTCCGCAGTGCGGACTCTGAACCCTAAATGGAACGAGATATAAATGTGTTAGGGGATAGGAAATTTCATGTCTAACATCTCTTTGTTTTCTGTCCACTGCTCACTCCTTTTGCCTACAAATTTCCCAAAAGAAACCCTTTATTTGCCCAGTCTGAGAAGTCATTGTGTAAATTAATTCAAGTTCAGAAATTTTAATATAATTTACAGAATTGAAGAGTGTTCAAGTTTGTACACTAGGCTTGGGACATCATAGTGGTATCAGATCTCTTTCCTTGGATCATCATGTGGAAATAAATCTCTTACTGAAGAAATTTGCAGCCATGTCATACTATGAGGATGACTATGATGAGTAGTATGAAGAATACTACAGAAGATATGAAGAAGAAGAAATCCTCTATGTTGATGGAGGCATACTAAAGAACGGATATGGTGAATACTATTGGACATCAAATGGGGAAGATATCAGATCTGATTCTCCAATGGTTAAGAAAAACATGGCAGAGATCATTGAAGCATGTGAGAACATGACTCACTACTATGAGGACTATCTAGATTTGGGTAGGAATATTTGTGCAGACCTTTCTTTTGGAGATTATATTTATTTCAAGTATGGATTCTGGCCCAAGCATGATTATGATCATTCTTTCAATATCAGCAATCCATCCAGAGAGGAATCGAGTTGTTCCACCTCTCTGAAAAAAGAAGAAGAAGAAGAAGGAACCAAAGGTGAAGATTCCTCAAAGCCATCTGCATATTCAATATTCAAGAGTTTGTTTGGTTTTTCTTCAAACAGAGATTTTGAATATTATGACATGAGTACCCCTAAATATGAAAAATTCTCAAGTTTCTTGGAGGATAATAGAAATGAGGAAGAGGAAGATATCCATGAAGTGAAGTGCAAATCACCACAATGTGGTTGCATAAGAGAAGAAGTTGAAGAGGAATGCACTTCAAGTTTCTTGGTGGGTGATCTCCAGATCACTGCTCAAGGTTTTGGCTCATGTATGGTTGATGAGACATCTTTTGGATCATACCTAAAAGAGGTACACAAATCAGATTTACAGTCACCTTCCGAGCCACATAATGAAGATGAAAACAAGGCCACATCGCTTGGGTGTGAAGAAGAAATTTTGGTGGAAGAGCAGGCCACCATAGTATCCATACAGGAAGATGGTAATGTTAAGAACATGGATAATAAAAGTTACAATTTTTGCATCAGACATGTACACCTGCAACCATCTCATCCATGTAAATATAAAAAGTCTTCAATTGCATCTAAGGACTGCAAAAGGAAGGCCGCTTATGAGGGAGATAAATTCACTCCCAGGTTTCCTTGTTGGTGATCACACAAGCAGTGAAAAGAAGGGTGATATTGTCAATGGTGATAATATGGTGAAGGAATATTTTGGATCAGATCCAAAAGAACAAGAAATATTAGATCTGAATTAATCATTTGAATTTCCTAATGAAGTGGAAGGCAGGCCCCCACCAATTGGATGTGAACTAGGAAATTTAAAGGAGAAAAATTTGATGCAAAGGGAGGGACATAGTTCAGAATGTTGGACTCTCTTTCAAAATGATGAAGCTGAAATTCCAAGGCATGAGATTCTCTCTAATTTTTATACAGATCACATGTCATTCCAGCATTCAGAGATACCCTCCACTGTTGTAAAGGAAAATGTCCTATGGCTAGGGTTTAAGAGGCCATCAACGTACTGGGGTTGAAAGAGAGATGCACAATGTTCAGCAAGTATATATAAACAAGATTCAGATATGAGAAAGTTCCATATCTGACTAACCGAAGGATGGTCCAAGATTTCTCTTCAATCCTCTTCTTGCTCCTCTCGCTCCAAGAGACTTGCAAAACAAGTTATACCTTCCTCAAACCATTATGATCACATATAAAATAATGATAATCAAATAAACATGAACTAATGATCTGAATAACATTATAATATGATCATAAATAGATATTCAATCACACATTGAATAATGATTTGGGAAGAAGAAGGACATCACATCTTTATTAATCTTGAAAACAAGTACAAGTATAACTTCTCTTCAAGTTTGGCACCTCACGAAACCTTGATCTGGTTCTGTTGATTCTCTTTTCCAAAGAACTTAGCCTCCAAACTCTGCAACACTAAGGGAATACCTCTAGGGAAAAGGTGTAGGCAAAGAGAGTCCTGATTCCTCCAGCATAACAATGCATAAATTCAAAAGTCCCCTCTCATGGACCTCCCTACCTTTATTTATATGGTAAAGAAGAGATAGGGGCAAAGACAAAGTGGTTACAACTGAAGAAGTCAATTGCATAACTACCCAAACTAACTCAAAAGGTTTGTTTTTATGTTTTAAAGTTAAGAAACACATTCGTGACTATGGAGGAGGACAACCCACAAATATATCCATTCACGACTTGCTAAACTAGATACTCGCAAGACATTCGCGACTTTGCCTTAAGGAGAGTCACGAATACACAAAAAATGCATTTTTAAGGTATTTTTGTGCATTTTCAGACTTTGGTGTCTTCTGGAAAGTTTTAACTAATTGAAATACCTTTCCAACGGTGTAGAAATGAGGTCAAACAGAGTTACAAAACTCAAGATATGGGTCCTCCAATATAGGTGTTTTTTCAGTGACTTTCATGAAGTGCCGACATGCGACGAAATCATCGGAAAGTGGTCACAGGCAGAGATGTGTCATTCTGAGCTATAATAGATGCCCCCTAATGTGTGAGGTCAGAGGGGAAGATGATAGCCGAAATACATTATAAAGGAAACAACTGAGTATGGAGAGAGAAGAGAATCCAAGATCGAAAGGCTCGAGTGAAGGTACCTGAAAGAGAGATAAATCTCAGAAAAACTAATCTCTGGCACATACATGTCCAAATACAAAACATCACCATAAATATAGGTGGATCCAACATATGTATAACTGATGAAACTATCATGGTCGCTCAATATGCAAAAAGGCGCCATATCAAATCTAAAGGAGCCATGGCCACAAATGAACAAGGTGGATCCATGCTCAATAATCGATCATAGCCACAAAAAATACAAGGTGGATCTATGTCTCAGCAAAATGTCATATAAAGTATAACAAGGTCTTGCGCAACTCGGGCAATAGCAAAAAATGACAATGCTACTGTTGACCACAAGATCTTCAATCCAAACCGCCCAAAAAAGGTATGAATCCTAACCATGCGAATAAAGGAGCTGAAGTCGAACATGGAGGAAGCCGTTTGATTACTGGTCAATAATGAAAACCACTAACAAACACGAGGGAAACCACCATTAATGAAAATGGTTCCCAAGGTACCTAGTACATTCTAACAAGTGTGAGTACAAGGACTTGAAGTCGAACACTTGAAGAATCCATCGAGTAGGAGACATTAAGGTATCCCCACTACCCAATAGCGAGGGAAATTTCCATTGAGGACAACAATTCCCAAGGTACTGTCAAAAAACTCTAAATATCATTCCCAGAGCAAGATGCGTTGCAGTCGATAGGAAGAGATCCGTTGGAAGGAAGGCATTAAGGCATCCTTCATCATCCAACACGAGGTAAGTCAAAGACTAATTGGATCTGGAAATGGTACTGAATTTCACAAAAAGGACCACTGAAGACATGATGTAATGAACTGATACAAGGGAATGGCCGACACAAAAGGTCAAGGCAACTACAGAATGGCCGACAAAGGTTTAATCCTTGAACAGTGAACACAACACAAAAGTGACTTAGGCAGATTTTGACATGAAATAATACCAACGAAACAAATCTATAATGTAGGAAACATTAACAGATTCCCCATATAATTGGAAAAGAAACCAACTGGAGGAGTAAGAAACTCTGAATCAGGATAAGGTCAAAAAACTAGGACCCAACTGTTGATAGACTCAAAACTGATGCTTTGTTCAAGGAAACAAGACTTGCTGCCATGATGTAAAAAGACATGGAAATAACCCTCCCCTTCCCTTTTTTCTTGTAAAGGTTTAACGAGTTCAAGAAAGCAAACTTGGGACCATCTTCATTTTTGGCAAGCTCGAAGAAAAGAAAGAAGAATGCTTGATAAAGCACTGATTCATGGATTTTACGAGCTTGAACTAGTACATGCTCGACGGTGTTTTCATAGTTTAGAGAGTCTGAAAACTCCAAAGAAGACTCTAGGGGGGTCCTTTTTCGTACAATTTAGTCTCCTGAGGCCAAAAAAGTATAAAACAAACCAAAGAATAACTCTCTTAACTTCCGAAGAAGAAAAGGAACACCTTTTTCGTATTTAGTCAGGAAGGTCCGAAAAAGGTTAAATTGCCACCTACCCAATGCTCCTTCAAAAGCAGCATATAGCCTGAGTTTTACGAGTGTGAAGGAAGGCAAGATCACTCGGAAAGATCCATTTGATTACGAGAAATGGAGCTTACAACAATAAACTCGATGCTTTGTTCTTTAGGGTTTAACGAGCATGACAAAGACATAAAGTACACTCGGAATCTTTTTCATGTTTTGGTCCAGAGCATGAAAAGGAGAAAACTAAGCTCATACCGGGGGTTCCTTTTCCGTAAGTTTAGTCCCTTAGGTCCGGAAAAGAGATAAACCTATGCCTGAGAATACTCTTCTCAATTCAGAAGAAAAGAGAGTGATCCTTTCTCGTACTATTCCACATGGTCTGAGAAAGAGATAACCTACCACCAATGTGGATTCCCATTCACATATTCTTAACAAGCCTAAACGGACAAGTTTACTCGGCAGTCAAGTCTATTTTGAGGAGTCAGTCTTGGGCCTAAAGAAACTCATAATATTTCCCGTGAAGTTTTAATGAGTCCGAAAAAGTCAAGTTGCGGCCTCCTTACTGTTTTTAACAAGATCGAAGGAGAGCAGAAAGAATTCTCTAAATGCGAGGAGACGAGTGTCATAGGCAGGCGAAACTAATTCCAAGCGCAAGGAACAGACCTATGCATAATGCAAGGAAAGTGAGCAAGATAAGGACACTCGGGGAACGTCTCCTCAGGGTAAAAGGTGTCAAGTTGCAAAGGAAAAATAATACAAGGCTTAGCGATGATGAGAACAAAGATGAGGGCTTATACAACGAGCTAAAAGCGTGGAAGCCGGCATCAGGCTCATAAGCACGAGCAGGGCACATGCAAATGCAATTACGACTTGAACAACAAGGTGAGGCCAGTAAACAGTTGTGAACCCAACTACAAATCCTATTTCCAAGAAACAACAACATCAGAATCATATTCAGAAGAAACGATCCGATGCGAGTCACTTTGGCAGAAACACTTGTGACTTTGCTATCTTCTACAAAAGGAAAAGTCAAGGTAGAATCAACCGAAGAAGATTCTATAGGACCAAGGCTTGAGGGTTTATAATCAATAAGATCAACCTCAGAAGAGAAGCAAAAATCAACAAGGGAGATAGAGTCTGCAGGAACAAACTCAATATCACAGGAGCTGAGAAATTCATAAGAAAAAAATCAAAGTCATCAGGATCACTGAATTGCTTTTCAAATGAAGAATCAAAAGACTCAACAAAAACCAACATAAGAAAAAGGGAAGGCTTACTAAGCAAATCAGGGTTAGACTTAATCACAACTGAAAAAGAAGGTCAGACTGTATCAAAGACTCCAGGAAGACTTCATCTGAAAGGAGGAAATCATCCGAGATAGGACACATATTTGAACTTTCAAATGGATTGACAGAGTGGAGAGAAGGCTCTACAATCTGTATAGGATGACTCACCCAATCAACTGCTGGGACCAAGTCCCAAGAAGGTAAGCATGAAAACAGAGGCTGCCTCTCAGTAGCAATTGAACACAAATGACAAGAAGCCACATAGTTCACCTATGGAGGGGTAGTGTCTACGGAAACACTGGGAATCAATGAAGGAAAGACTTGGTCTCTAGTTGGGTCAGGAGACGGATCAAGAAAATCCAACTGATCGATAGTGACAATTTCTTCGCCATGATTAAAGTACATCACATGAAAGAATGTTGACACCACAGCTTGCATGGCATAGACATAATCACGTCCAAGGAGCATATTAAAGTCCAAGGGGTCTTCTATCACCATGAAGTCAACTAAGACGGTCTTCCCACCCAAAGTAACAAGTGTTTGAGAAAGAATTCCCAAGGCTAAACAAGTTCTTCTATCAAATGCTAGTAACTGACTAGCAGTTGACACAAGGCTGGGAGATCCCATGCCTCGCCAAGCACGAGCAGACAAAATACTAACTGAGGCTCCTTCATCAACAATACAATGAACAATCATATAAGGTTCAACTTTGACCTTTATCTGGAAAGGTGCAGCGGAAGGAAGGCGCAGCTCAACTAGGCTATCCCAAACAAAGGAAGCAATCTGAGAGCTTGGTGGGGGTTGATCCGGAACAAGTTCAGTGCCCCCTTGTTCAGTAAGATCTGAACTAGCAGTGAAGAAAATATGACTAGTAGACACTTCACTCTCCAAAGGAAGAGTGGGGTTGATCGATACTGGAATCGATTCAACCGCTTCATGAAAATCACTCTCCGAAGGGAGAGTGGGATTGACCAAAGATGACATTGGTTCAATCACATGAGGAGCACTCTCCGAAAGAAGAGTGGGGTCGACCAAATCTGAGATTTGTTCGACCACTTGATCAACCAAAGGTTGAGTAGGATGTTGAGAAACTATAGGGTGTTCAGAAGAATGAAATCCATGAGTCTTGGACCACACTCTTTGCACCTCTAGGATAGCAGGGCACAAATGAGTAAGATGATCTCCCTTGCATAGCACATAAGGGAACTTAAGATGATGCTTCGAACGACCAGTTTTCTCAACGGTATCAGCATGACTAGCAGTGGCTGACTGTTTGCTCTCAACATGACCTGTAGAGGATGACAGTTTGCCCCCAGCATGAACAACAGAGGCTGGGTGACTAGGTCCAACCTCACTAAGAGAGGCTGGTTGTTGAGAGACTCCATAATGTTCAAAAACGGGATGACCATGAATCCAAACTCTTCGCACCTCCGCAATAGAAGGACATTTATAAGTAAGGTGGTCTCCCTCACAAAGCTTACAAGGAAACTTGAGCTTGTGTTTTGAACGGGTAGACTTGTCAACAGTGTCAACATGACTCACAGTGGTTGACAAATTGTCTCCAGCGTGAAGTACAAAGGCTGAGAGACTGCCCCCAGCGTGCCTGGCAGAGGCTGAGAGACTGGGTCCAACATGACTTGTAGAGGTTGGACGGGCACCATTAACGTGAACAACAGAGGTTGAATGGTTAGGATCAACATGCTTTGCAGTAGTTGAGTGTGTGCCCCCAGCTTGAGCAACAGAGGCTGGGTGAATGGATCCAACGTGAACAACAGAGTTTGGATGGGGAGGTTCAACTTGAACACCAGAGGTTGAACGAGTGCACTCAATGTGAACACCAAAGGCTGAGTGACCGGATCTGACATGACCTGAAAAGGTTGGAAGGATCCCACCAGCTTGATCACCAGAGGCTGGTGGGATCGCTCCAACATGAACAATAGAGGTTGGATAGGAAGGTTCAACTTGAAAACCAAAGGTTGAACGGGTGCACTCAACGTGAACACCAGAGGTTGAGTGACTAGATCCAACGTGACCTGTAGAGGTTGAATGGGTGCCCCCAGTCTGAACAGCCAAGGCTAGGTGGTGAGGTTCAACTTGACTTGCAGAGGTTGAATGGGTGCCCCCTTTCTTATGTGCTTTCTTCCTATTCCTCCTTCTTTTACTCCTTTTAGACTGTTAGTTATTAGTATCAGTACTTTCACCGCATGAGGTAGAAGGAGGAGGAGAACTAACTACAGGTGAAGGGGAGACAGTGTTTTGATGCCCTTGATATAAGGAGCTTACTTGAGAAGCATCAGGAGCATTCAGGATAGTTGGAGTGGAAAACAACCACACCGGTAGCCCTAGGGTGAATCCCAGAAGATTCAAGGTGGCCATCAAGGGAACACCAACATTCCCTATGAGAGGAATAGGACAAGGATCTCCCCTCATGGGGATCTCTTGGTTGGTGTTCAAAGGGGTGTTAGCCATAGATTCAAAACAAGAGACAAAGTCTAAGGTTGATGGTCAACCAAAATTACAAAGAAGACACCTAAAGGCCCACTAAGTACAAACAAACCACACAGCACTCACTAAAAATTCCTAAAGCCCAATAAACAAACAGGTATAAGATGTACTTTCCAGAAGAAATCTGATAGACAGTTACTTGGCGTCCCTATAGATGTTCTTAGGCACAAGCGGAGGAATCGCCCACCGCCCTCCCACACTTTCTACCGGGGTTACCTTCCAAGTCTGTCCAAGGTCAACCAGAAATAACCTTCTGGTGTACCTGTGTATGAACCCTAGATGTCAAGAGACTAAAGGCTACCTTAACTACACCAACAGTCTGGGGGGACAGTCGTCAGCCGAACTCGTACGCATGGGCAGGGTAGCTGAGCCCGAAACTCTGTCTAGGATAGAATCCCCAGATGCATAAAAGTCCTAAGTTACGTTTTGACAAGGATTCAGAGGGTTATCTCCTCTATCCAAGCCTCCATGCGGCCTAGTGCTTAACTCCCATTTGAGAGGAGCTTCCTAGATACAGTTGATGAAGTCAAGGATTTACCTAGTGAAAGGTCCACTACGTCTGCGTTTTACAACTTGTGGGAAGTTTACACTTCTTAGCCCACAAGTCTAGCCTAAGCTAGTAGGTGAAAGGCCCCTAAAAAACAAAACTTACTAGTAAATTTTAAATTATACGTTCATTTTAAAGGGTTGTTTCTTACTCAAGAGGAAATGGAATGGTAAACTGGTGGTGTTTTGACTCAAAATTGAAACAAAATGACTAAGGAAAGAGGTATGATATGCAAAAGCAAAAACTATTCTCTTTATATTTTCAAATAGAAAACTTGAAAGCCAAAATATCAAATCTTTTTTTATATTTTTCCAAAAACAATGATATGCTATGCAATCTAGACTAAAAACCTAATCTACATCCATATAAAGCAAACATGTGTTTTTGTATTTTTCTTTTATAAATGCAAAAGAAAAATCAGCCTATTAACTAATGCAAGCAAGTACTGTAAGCAAAGAAAATAGACAACTACTCTACACCCCAAAAACAAACCCTAGGTTTCCCTAAAGTTAGGATATAACCTCTCTTGAAAAGAAGGCTTACAAAGGTAAACAAGCCAACAAATTTGGAATGAAGAGACTAAGCAAAAAGACTGACATAAACAAAGGTCAAGAAGTCCCAAGCATCAATCTAGACCTACAAACAAAGGCTGCTCAGTACCTTGTCCAACAAGTTCAAGCCAAAGAAAGAGGTGGGGGGGGACAAGCAGCAAAAAACAAGTTCTTTTTAATTTTCTTTTATAAAGGCAAAAGAAAAACTACCTACAAAGCAAAAGCATGCAGATAACAAGAACAAAGCAAAAGGAACTCTGCTAAAAAACCATCAAACAAACTCTAGAGTGCTCTAAAGTCAGTATAAACCCTGCTTGGAAGGAAGGATTGCATAAAAGACAAGCCAACTATTTTGGCATGATGAAGTTAACCAACAAAACAAGAAGGAAATCAACACCAACAAGCTTCTAAAATCAAACAAAGATCACTAACAGAGGCTGATCAGAAACATAGGCCAAAAAATCAAACCAAGCAAAGGAGACAGGGGAAAGAGCAAAGAACAAACCCTAATGCTATAAAAAGGCTTACCACATAGATAGAGAGCAAGCAAAAAGGATGACACTAACTCCCTAGTGTCATGCACCTGCAGAGGACCCTAAAAGACCTACCCAAAACACCTTCAAACAGAAGAAAAATCACAAAAGAGGAAAAAACACTGTTTAAAGAGGCATTCGCGACTGTCTATAAGTGCAACCCGTGAATGACTCGCGATTGTTCAGTATAGCAACCCGCGAATGCAAGCAAGTATTCGTGACTGTTCAGAAGAGCAACTCACGAATGGATGAAAAAATTCCCAAAAAGGTCAAAAACCACCTTAAGAAGGCAGGGGAAGTGAGCTATCAGATTTATAAAGTGTTCCTAAGTGGCAAGAACGACCTGAGACAATGCAACAGACTAAAAGAAATCAAGAGAAACCCCAAACAGACAAGGCTCTTCCCAGCGGAGTCGCCAGTTCTGTTGTAAAGGAAAATGTCCTATGGCTAGGGTTTAAGAGGCCATCAATGTACTAGGGTTGAAAGAGAGATGCACAATGTTCAGCAAGTATATATAAACAAGATTCAGATATGAGAAAGTTCCACACCTGACTAACCGAAGGCTGGTCCAAGCTTTCTCTTCAATCCTCTTCTTGCTCCTCTCGCTCCAAGAGACCTGCAAAACAAGTTATACCTTCCTGAAACCATTATGATCACATATAAAATAATGATAATCAAATAAACATGAACTAATGATCTGAATAACATTATAATATGATCATAAACAGAGATTCAATCACACATTGAATAATGATTTGGGAAGAAGAAGGACATCACATCTTTATTAATCTTGAAAACAAGTACAAGTATACCTTCTCTTCAAGTTTGGCACCTCACGAAACCTTGATCTGGTTCTGCTGCTTCTCTTCTCCAAAGAACTCAGCCTCCAAGCTCTGCAACACTAAGGGAAGACCTCCAGGGCAAAGGTGTAGGCAAAGAGAGTCCCGATTCCTCTAGCATAACAATGCATAAATTCACAAGTCCCCTCTCATGGACCTCCCTACCTCTATTTATATGGTAAATAAGAGATAGGGGCGAAGACAAAGTGGTTACAACTGAAGGAGTCAGTTGCATAACTACCCAAACTAACTCAAAAGGCATGTTTTTATGTTTTAAAGTTAAGAAACACATTCTCGATTATGGAGGAGGACAACCCTTGAATGTTCCGCGAGTTTCAGCAAGAGCAACCCGCGAATATATCCATTCGCGACTTGCTAAACTAGATACTCGCGAGTCATTCGCGACTTGCTAAACTAGATACTCGCGAGTCATTCGCGACTTTGCCTTAAGGAGAGTCACGAATACACAAAAAACGCATTTTTATGGTATTTTTGGGCATTTTCAGACTTTGGTGTCTTCTGGAAAGTTTTAGCTAACTAAAGTACATTTCCAATGGTGTAGAAATGAGGTCAAATGGAGTTACAAAACTCAAGATATGGGTCCTCCAAGATAGGTGTTTTTTCAGTGACTTTCATGAAGTACCGACATGCGACGAAATCATGGGAAAGTGGTCACAGGCAGAGATGTGTCATTTTGAGCTATAACAAATGCCCCCTAATGTGTGAGGTTAGAGGGGAAGACGATAGCTGAAACACATTATAAAGGAAACAGCTGAGTATGGAGAGAGAAGAGAATCCAAGATCGAAAGGCTCGAGTGAAAGTACCTGAAAGAGAGATAAATGTCAGAAAAACTGATCTCTGGCACATACATGTCCAAATACAAAACATCGCCATAAAGATAGGCGGATCCAAAATATGTATAACTGATGAAACTATCATGGTTGCTCCATATGCAAAAATGTGCCATATCAAATCTAAAGGAGCCATGGCCACAAATGAACAAGGTGGATCCATGCTCAACAATCTATCATAGCCACAAAAAATACAAGGTGGATCTATGTCTCAGCAAAATGTCATATAAAGTATAACAAGGTCTTGCGCAACTCGGGCAATAGAAAAAAATGACAATGCTACTGTCGACCCCAAGGTCTTCAATCCAAACCGCCCAAAAAAGGTATGAATCCTAACCATGCGAATAAACGAGCTGAAGTCGAACATGGAGGAAGCCGTTTGATTACTGGTCAATAATGAAAACTGCTAACAAACGCGAGGGAAACCACCATTAATGAAAATGGTTCCCAAGGTACCTAGTACATTCTAACAAGTGTGAGTACAAGGACTTGAAGTCTAACACTTGAAGAATCCATCGAGTAGGAGACATTAAGGTATCCCCACTACCCAATAGCGAGGGAAATTGCCATTGAGGACAACAATTCCCAAGGTACTATCATAAAACTCTAAATCTCATTCCCAGAGCAAGATGTGTTGCAGTCGATAGAAAGAGATACGTTGGAAGGAAGGCATTAAGGCATCCTTCATCATCCAACACAAGGTAAGTCAACGACTAATTGGATCTAGAAATGGTACTGAATTTCACAAAAAGGACCGCTGAAGACATGATGTAATGAACTGATACCAGGGAATGACCGACACAAAAGGTCAAGGCAACTGCAGAATGGCCGACAAAGGTTTAATCCTTGAACAGTGAACACGACACAAAAGTGACTTAGGTAGCTTTTGACACGAAATAAGACCAACAAAACAAATCTATAATGTAGGAAACATTAATAGATTCCCCATATAATTGGAAAAGAAACCAACTGGAGGAGTCAGAAACTCTGAATCAGGATAAGGTCAAAAAACTAGGACCTAACTGTTGATAGACTCAAAACTAATGCTTTGTTCAAGGAAACAAGACTTGCTGCCATGATGTAAAAAGACATGGAAATAACCCTCCCCTTCCCTTTTTTTTGTAAAGGTTTAACGAGTCCAAGAAAGCAAACTCGGGACCATCTTCATTTTTGGCAAGCTCGAAGAAAAGAAAGAAGAATGCTTGATAAAGCACTGATTTGTGGATTTTACGAGCCCGAACTAGTACATGCTCGACGGTGTTTTCATAGTTTAGAAAGTCTGAAAACTCCAAAGAAGACTCTAGGGGGGTCCTTTTTCGTACAATTTAGTCTCCTGAGGCCAAAAAAGTATAAAACAAACCAAAGAAGAACTCTCTTAACTTCCGAAGAAGAAAATGTGCACCTTTTTCGTATTTATTGAGGAAGGTCCGAAAAAGGTTAAATTACCACCTACCCAACGCTCCTTCAAAAGCAGCATATAGCCTGAGTTTTACGAGTGTGAAGGAAGGCAAGATCACTCGGAAAGATCCATTTGATTACGAGAAATGGAGCTTACAACAATAAACTCGATGCTTTGTTCTTTAGGGTTTAACGAGCATGACAAAGACATAAAGTACACTCGAAATCTTTTTCATGTTTTGGTCCAGAGCACTAAAAAGAGAAAACTAAGCTCATACCGGGGGTTCCTTTTCCGTAAGTTTAGTCCCTCAAGTCCGGAAAAGAGATAAACCTATGCCTGAGAATACTCTTCTCAATTCAGTAGAAAAGAGAGTGATCCTTTCTCGTACTATTCCACATGGTCTGAGAAAGAAATAACCTATCACCAATGTGGATGCCCATTCACATATTCTTAACGAGCCCGAACGGACAAGTTTACTCAGCAGTCAAGTCTATTTTGAGGAGTCAAACTACCCAAACTAACTCAAAAGGTGTGTTTTTATGTTTTAAAGTTAAGAAACACATTCGCGACTATGGAGGAGGACAACCTGCGAATGTTCCGCGAGTTTCAGCAAGAGCAACCCACGAATATATCCATTCGCGACTTGCTAAACTAGACACTCACGAGTCATTCACGACTTTTCCTTAAGGAGAGTCGTGAATACACAAAAAAAAATGCATTTTTAAGGTATTTTTGTGCATTTTCAGACTTTGGTGTCTTCTAGAAAGTTTTAGCTAACTAAAATACCTTTCCAACGGTGTAGAAATGAGGTCAAACGGAGTTACATAACTCAAGATATGGGTCCTCCAAAATAGGTGTTTTTTCAGTGACTTTCAATGACTTTCATGAAGTGTCAACATGTGACGAAATCATGGGAAAGTGGTCATAGGCAGAGATGTGTCATTTTGAGCTAGAAAATCCACTTCACATCATGGAAGTGAGTGTGCAGAAAATTCAAAGGTTGGCCTGTATGTTGAGGATGAGTTTTATGTGGTGGATTCATGCCACAAGAAAAATGGGCATATATGTCAGCTATTAGGAGAAGAAACCTTGATGGAGGATATTCTTGGTGAGACACATCATTTGAGTGGGTCACTAAAGGAGGATAGAAAGAATCTTAGGGAAGCCATGAAAAACTTTGTTGACATCAATGCCTTGGTGGCAAGATGTTGTTGGCGAGCTTCTGGTGGAGATATGGAAGGAGAAGCCTTTCTGGAGGAGTGCATAACACTGAAAGAAGGAATGGCCAAGATGAAGGAGAGATATATGTACTTAATATCTGATAGAGAATATCTCCTCATGGTGGCTGAAATGTACCATAGTGCACTCAAGAAGGAAGAAGAAAAATCAGAAAATATCACTAACAAGTTGGAGATCACCAGTAACTTATTGAAGAGCACGAAAAGATCCCTTCAAGATTCAAAGTTACATATATTTCAACTTCAGAAGGAGTTGAAGGTGTCACACCTTTCATGCTGCATGGAAGGAAGTGTTTTGGGTATAATGGAGGAACGTCATGTGGAGGACATCCATGAGGGAGGAGCATATTTGCAAGTGCTTGTGAAAATCTATGAGGAAGAAAATATGGGCCAAGCACTCATTGAGATTGAGAGGAAGGATGAAGTGTTCTTATCCTTCAGAAATATGGCTGATCACATTCAATATGGATTGGCAAATAAAATTCCTTGTTCATCCATTGATTGGATAGATAGAGGAACCTTGGGAATGAAGACCTTGGGAGGTAAAGAATTTTATTTCCGCAATAAATTTTTTGTTGTGACTAACATTATATTGACATGTGAACAGAAACAAATACTTATTTTGTAGCTATTATATACCTCACATACACATGCACATGAGGTGCATTCTGATTTGCATGTTCTTGAGGAGTTTGAGGTCAAGCAATATGAAGACCAAACACTTGCATGGTTCCTAAGATATTATGAGTTTCCTCTAGGAAAATGTTGTACAATTTTGTAGGAGGAACATGATCACACTGTCACTGAGAAAACTAATGGAGGAAGTTGCGGATCCATTATCTTGATGGATGAGCATTGTAGGGATTTGGCTCACAATTCTTCACCTCACACTTCTATTTCAGCCACATCATGTGGGGATGAAAATTGGGTGAAAGGATTTTCTTTGTTGATGCCACAAGAAGAGAATGATACTTCCACTCTTCCAGTTGAGGGATTGATAGTCAAGCCATGTGGTTTGAAAAGTGCACTAGTAGTGGTTGAATTATTCCCACTTGAATCATTTAGCATGAAATTTTGGTAGTCCATTGATTGGGTGGCTAGACACATGATTGAGATGTGTGCACTGGAGGGAAAACATCTTTCTTGCATCAACGGAGAGACATTGGACACATCAAAAAAATTGTATGAGCAGTGGCATGAGCATGTATGGATTATATATGATGCTTTTAGTATACATGGAGGGCCATGGGATAACCTCCTATGTATTTATAAAAATAGTGACATGAGTTTCAGTACTAGCTTGCACATGGATTTTCATACTTTAGAGAGGCTCAATATGATTTGGTCCCACATTAAGAAGTTCCATGCTTGGTGGGAGAGTCTCAAAGATATCTAGTTTGGAATGGGAAGTGATCAATTGTCAGTGTGGTGGTATGATTTTCACATCCTCATTTTCATCTTCTACGATGATAGAATTTTTTTGTTGTTACTGATGTTTGGAAGGGAGAAAATAATACCATGGGACCCTGGAATTATTTGGAATGAAATATTTCCAAAAAGGGTAGAAAATTTTCGATCCTTGCAGAGTAGGAAATGGGATCCAGGAATTCTACTTAGTTACCTTAATTGGTTTCACAATTTTATTAAAGTAAGTGGTCATTGCCGAAATGACTATAATCAGAGTGGTGGAACAGAAGCATGGAGGACAAATTTTGCAGCACTCTGGAGTGCTTCTTCTTGAGGACAAGCAGAATTGGGAGGGGAGGAATGTCATGTCCCTCCCTTCAAGGGACATTGAAAGTGTTGACCTTGTCAAGTGTCCAAGGGTTAAACATTTAATTAGTTAATCATACCTAGGAATTTTTATTAATATTTAAAACTATGGAGGCATGTAATTTCTAAATTCATGTTATTTGTAATTAGTTAAGTATTATGAAAAATAATTAATGGTGGAAATGAGTTGTCAAGGAAGCAGGGTGCATTAGGAAACTTGCCTTGGATGGAAAAATGGAAACAATGCAAAAGAAGGAAAAAGAAACATGTCATAGAAAAGATAGAAACTATCCAAATTAGTTTCTAATTTGGTGCAAGGATGAAAAGCAAGGAAATATTACCTTATGCACAAACTTGCTAATTACTCAAGGAAGGAGCAGTTTCTATTTTGGGCTGAAGGATACAAACACATAAACATTTACTAAGCTTAATACTTGCTATTTTTCTCAAGAAGGTCGAATTTTCACTTTGGGTTAAGTTATACAAAGAAGGAAACATCATTTGCAAACCAAAATTTTTAAGCCCATCAAGGAGGGCCACTCATGGTTTAGGAACAAGATTGGGCAAGTGGGTTACTTGTTCAATGGGTGAAGGAATTGCTCAACAAATCACCCAAGGTCTACTTAAGGGAATTTCCAACTCCATTATTCAGTTTGGTTGATGATTTGATTGTTGAATGATTATGTGAGCATTACTTCTAAGTGTTGTGCCTCAGACTATTGGGAGATGAGCCCCAGCCTTCCATTTCCGTCTCCTTCCATCCCCTTCTCTTCCATTGCAGGTATGGAGTGATATATTGCAGAAATTGGAGGATAATCAGATCCATTTTCAGCCTCCATCAAGTTCAGTTCGAGCTCTAATGAAGCCCATGCTTCACCTATGCTCATAGTCCCTTGCTGGCCATGATACGGGCCTCCTGCCCCTTAATTTTGGAAGCATATTTGTAATGGTAAGTCAATACTATAATTTCTGTTCTGTAGTGTCATAATTTTTTGAACATTACATTTATCACTTCAATATATCTTTGCCCCTAAATAATATTGTCTCAGTTTCATCAAATGGGCCTATTTTAGCAATGTATGGGGGAATTGAGTAAATTTGAGTGATGTAATAAATATTATATGTTGGGGAAGTGATTGCAGGGATTATTCATGTTTAGAGAGATTATATTTATCTCTGTTACAAATCTCATATTTTACATAAATGAATTTGAGTTGATTTAATTGCTTTTTAAAGATCCTAGCTAGATTACTAGCTTTTAATAACTAGTTTTACCAAAACTGATGTAAACCAAGTTCGGTAAACTCAAACTAAGCTTTGTCAGTTCTTGTGGGGAAGTAACAAGCATACCTTCCCATATCCATATCTAGAACCATTTTTTTGGGGGTTATACAACCTTTTGGGATCCTCCTCTGCACAGGGTTTTTCTTGACCAAAACTGCCAAAAATCCCCAAAATCACCCAAAACTTCTTAGAAATTTCCAGAACATCAGTAAACTGTATAAATAATTTATTTATGTTATATTAATTCTAGAAAAAACCTCTGCAATTTTCCATAAGCCCCTGGTTGAAACAGACCGAACTACTCTCCTTAGTTTCACGGTTTGGCCGCTCATAAGCGTAGGAGTAGGTTTTCGTAGTGCGGACTCTGAACCCTAAATGGCACCAGATATAAATGTGTTAGGGGAGAGAAAATTCCATGTCTGATATCTCTTTGTTTTTAATCTACTTCTCACTCCTTTTTCCTACAAATTTCCCAGAATAAAACCCCTTATTTGCCCAGTCTGAGAAGTCATTGTGTAAATTAATTCAAGTTCAGAAATTTTAATATAATTTACAGAATTGAAGAGTGTTCAGGTCTGTACAGCAGGCTTGGGACATCAAAGTGTTTTGTAGAGGATGGATAATTTCATAGAATCTAGGGTTAAATATCGTAATGAAATTAAATTTTCCTGAAAAGGACTGCATAACCCTTTTACTGGAAGAATAAGTAATCTTAAATATAGCCTGAGTTCCTTGAGGATCAATCATGATTCCATCTTTGGAAATTATCCAACCTAATAAAATTTTATGGGTTACCGCAAAGATTGTTTTCTTAGGGTTTAGTGATATCTCATATCTTCTACAACGTTCAAAAACCTTTTTAAGTGTTAGATTTTTAACATTAAGCTAGCATTATTAGGATCTTTAATTGAGAGAATAACAAGCATAGCAATCAAACACAAGAAACAATGAACACAATGTTTTTCCTTGGGGAAACCATAAATGGAGAAAACCCCGCAACTTCCTCAGAGATAGAATCAGCACCAAAAGTAAAACCCCAAAATAGTAAGATGATCTCCCGACAGCAGCAACCTCTTTCTTCCTAGCCCAAGTGTCTTATTCTTCCTCAGCTATGCATTACAACTGAGTGTGAGTGAGTGTGTGATAAATAGAGAGGATAGCTCTCTATTTATACTAATTTTCGACTTGACTAAACCCAACTAGTGTTGACTTCACTAGGTGAGTCTAATAACCCTAGTGCCTCGAAACTGCAAGTACTTTAACCCTTGAACAATAGGAGGGTTACCCACAATGACTTGACATGACTTGTTTACATTATAGATCCTCCTTATCGGAACATCGAGGCATTCCATGACTCACATAAGAGGAAATTTGGGGTCTAAAATGGGCCTTATAAGAAAACGTGCCAAAATAAGTTTTTGTGAGTTGGAATTCAAGAACCAATAGAATTTCAATAAAATAAGTCAACCATAATGGTTGAATTGACATATTTGTCATTAAAAAAAACTACTTTTTTTGTTCGTATTTTCGACATATCTCATTGTGTTTTTACTCAAATTTCGATCGTGAGAGCTCGTTGGATGCAGAATTTGATTTTGCATCCAACGAGTACCCACACTGCATACTTTTGATGGACCCCGCTACCCCAAAAACAAGAAATACCTAAAAAAATGTGATGATGATACCCACACTGCATACTTTTGACGGACCCCGCTACCCCAAAAACAAGAAATACCTAAAAAAATGTGATGATGACATCATCATCACGTTTTTTTAGGTATTTCTTGTTTTTGGGGTAGCAAGGTCCATCAAAAGTATGCTGTGTGGGTACTCGTTGGATGCGGAATCAAATTCTGCATCCAAAGAGCTCTCCCGATCGAAATTTGAGTAAAAAAACAGGGAGATATGTCAAAAATACGAACACAAAAAGTAGTTTTTTTCTTTCTTCCTCCAAAATTAATCAATATTATTTTATTATTTTAACTATTATTTTATTATTTTTCTTAGGAGGCCCATTTTAGACCCCAAAATTCCTCTAATGATTACGTTACAGACACATCCTAGAATAAACATCAGGGTACAAGACATAAGATACATAGGTGAATACATTCTGATGTTACAATTACATCAACAGTCCCTCTTAACTAGGAAGGTATTATTTCGACACAATTTTCAGCACTGGTCTTCTTCTCTGTATCGACTGGATCATCTCAGCATCGTCATCTTCAATTTGTCTTTATCTTCAAGTTTTCTTCATCTTCAAGTCTTCTTCATATTCAAGTCATCATCGTATTTATGTCTTCCAGTCTTTAAGTCTTCTTCATCTTCAAGTCATCTTCTTCTTCAAGTCTTATTCATCACAGGATCTGGATCACCACGACTACTGGATCATCATCACTATATCATCATCACATCTGGATCATCACTTGATCTAAATCATCATCAAGTCTGGATCATCATCACATTTGAATCATCACTTGATCTGGATCATCATCAAGTCTGGATCATCATCATCATCAGTGCTATCTCTTGATTCTTCTCGTCATGGGAAGTTATATAGAGCCAGCCCTTTTTCATGCTGGTTGTAGGCCTACCCTTCATGTAGGTCTTCATCAGTGTTGATATCTGACCCTAAGTCAGAATGGCCTACCCAGCTCTTACTTCTGACCTCATCTTGTTAGAAAGGCACGCCCAGCACTCACATCTAATGTCATCTTGTCAAAAGGGCCTAGCACACAGATCTGACCATGTGTAAACACATCGCACTAGAATGGCTTAGCACTTATATACGACCATGTGCGAACACACTGCATCAGAAAGTTTCTGCACTTACAAAAGACTGATTGACCTAGCTTATCTCCTTACCAGCGATACTCATTCCCTCCATACCCACTGGGTTTGTCCATGTCTAGGCTGTCCCTTAAGGTTTCTGACCGGGCAGTCAGTAATCTTCGACCATGTTCAAAAACACTGCATCAGAAGGGCTCAGCACTTATAGTCAACCATGCTCGAAAGCACCGCATCGAAAAGGCTTGGCACTTAAATTCAACCATGCTCGAAAGAACTACATCGAAAGGGCTTTGCACTTACATCCAACCATGCTCGAAAGCACTGCATCGAAAGGGCTCTCAGTCCTAGAATAAGGATTCTTAGTAACTTACTAGGTGCCTCCATTCTCCCAGAGAATGGCATCAGCCCTTATATTTGATCAAGTGGGAACACCTCCCTCAATCACATCAGAATGGCCATGTGCTCACATCTGATCATGTAATACTACATCCTATAGTCATATCAGAATGGCCCTCAGTCCCAAACTAAGTTTTCCTGGTAACTGATCAGGTGCCTCCATTCCAAGAATGGCATTTAGCCCTTACATATAATCATGTAGGGACCAATCCTATAGTCACATCATAATGGCTTAGTACTCATATCTGACATGGAAGGAACCAAATCCTCTCACCATGAGCCCTTACATCTGACCATGGAAGGAACCTAATCCTCTCACCATGTCAGAATGGCTCTCGCTCTCATCATTTCCCCTTGGAGGGAACCTTTATCTGGAGAACTCCAAGCTTCTCCCTGAAGTACTCAAACTTCACTCTAGCCCATGGCTTCATTAATACATCAGCTATATGTTTCTTCGTTGCAACATACTGGAGCTTCACTACTCCTATCTGCACCATATCCCTGATATAGTGATACTTGATCTCGATATGCTTCAACTTGTCATGGAACACAAGGTTCTCTAACAACTTCACACAACTCTGGTTGTCGCAATATATACAAGTAGCATCCATCTAGAGATCAAATAAATCAGACAGTAGCTTCCTCAACCATACTTCCTCACAACTAGATGAAAGAGATGCAACATACTCTGCTTCAGCTGTACTTAGTGCCACACATGATTGCTTCCTGCTAAACCAAGAGATCACATCTAATCCCATACTGAAGTAGCATCCTGAAGTTCTCTTCCTATCGATGGCATTTCCTGCCCAATATGAATCAACATAACCCTCTAGGTTAATCTTCTGATTTGCCTCATACTTGATCCCATAATCAACTGTACCCTTCAGGTACCTCAAAATATGCTTTGCAGCAATCAAGTGAACATGTATTGGATCTGTCAAGAACTGGCTCAAGGTGTTCACAGCAAAGCAAATATTTCATCTCGTGTTCGTCAGATACATCAAGGACCCAATCATCTAATGATACATCGTTGTTATAGAGGATTTCACCACACTAGGTGAATCACACATTGTATGGCCTTCCCCTGTCCTGCTGCAGACTCATTAGCCCCTATGGACCACTTTTTGTCTTTTGATGTATCCTTGACCATCCCTAAAAACATTATAAAAGTGATATATGTGGATTTTTCCCCGATAACCATGTACATACATGGATATTCCCTCTATAGTCGCTTACATAGGGATGTGTACATAATCCAAAATCCTTTGGAGCGTTCCTTGACTTGGATCAGACT
>LPNX010897084.1:0-11289 GCA_001517045.1 Pseudotsuga menziesii | reverse complement strand
TGAATTGCTCTCTCTCTCTTGTTTCTGTGTCGGGTATGGGGGCATGTATGCCTGGTAGAGCCTGATTGGTGTGAATTTAGTCTCAGCCTATCTGTTTGCCTTCAATTTGTGCATATTTTTCTTCCTGTACGCGGGTTTGTCACTTACAGTCGCGTATACACGCGGTTTCCCCTGGGATTGTCGCGTATACACGCGGGTTTACTGCGCACAGTCGCGTATACCGTGGTTTTTACCTTTTTGTGGAAGATAGTGGATTGTTGGGTGAATTCTGTTAGTTGCTGAGTCTTCTTTGGAACTGCCTGAGTTTGTTAATACCTCTGTGTTTGACTAGAAACGTTTTTTTTAGCCTAAATTTTTTCTTTTAGGAAAGTTCTTGTCATGGCATCTTCGATTTTGTGTTTGAGATTAGTGCATTAGAGTCATTTTGCCTTAGTGCTTTGCTGGAATGCTGTTTATGTGTGCTTGCAGAGTCTGGGGTGGGTTGAATCATTCTTTTTCTTTTTGTATCTCTTTATTTTCAAAAAATCCAAAAACATTTGCTTATCATCATGCATTGCATTTTTCACTTTGCATTGTACTTGCATTAGATCTAGATTTGCTTTGGAGTAATAGTTAGGACTTCATATAGGGAAATTTGCATTCAGCATTTGAAGAAGAAATTGTGCATTACACGTAGTAAGCATACCCTGTTTTCATGGACACAATGCATTTGCATTGATTGTTAGGTGTGCATTTTACTTCTTGTTGCGTCATAACACCATTAGTTGCATGACCATATCCTATTTTTGAGTAATAAAGACAACTAAAATCAACGCTAAATAAAATGAATTACACTCTTTTCTTTTCTAGGGTGCACCAACAAGCTTAGGTTTTAGGATCTTGGAATAGTTCATTGAAAGTTAATTCTCCAAGATCACTAAACAACAACAACTAGGTGTCTGTCTAGGGACTGTGTGAAATCCTTGGTATAACCAGTGTTCTTAGGAAGCTCCTCTCAAAAGGGAGTCAAGCACTAGGCAGTGTGAGAGGTTGTTGATCGGGATAACCCCTTGTTAGTAACTATGTAGCATCGGCGATATAGCCAGGATTGTATTCGTATCTGGGGGCTCTTTCAGGAGTTTTGGGCTTTGCTACCCTGCCCATATGGTCAATCCCGCCTGCGACTGTCCTCCTGAGCGTTGATTATATTGAGGTGACCTTAGTGACCTTACCTAGGATATCGAGGGGGTACGTGTAGAGGTTATTCTGCATGTGTCCCGGCCAGGTTGGGGTCAGACAGCATAGTCACTTTACGCGTTGAAGCTGAGGGCCACAATAATTGGTTTCGAACCTCTGCTTGTGGTGACAAGGGCCTCTCAAGCCTCTCCTAGGCGAGACATACCGACCACATTCGGGAGCTCACTTATCCAGCCCTTGTTTGCTTTTTTTTGGCTTTAGATTTTATAGTGAATGCTCTGTGCATGCTAGTTGGCCTAGGGTTGACGTAAATAGAGAGTCTTTGCTTTTTGTTGAGTCATTGTGGAGTCGGGTGCGGTTCCACGCCATTCTCGATTGTTAGCAGGACTTCCGCCTTCCACTTCTCCTCCTACTTTGGAAGAGGGGCCTAGACGGTCCAGGCGGACTATGTCACACACTGATTCACACACCATGGAGGATCATTCAGAGACTATTCCTGAGCCACCTCCTCCTATTCGTATTGACGATGGGGAACTTACTCCTACATACGATCGCTCACCTGACCTAGCTGAGATCGGTCCTATTATTTCCCAGATAGGATCTTTGCATGATAGACCTACTCACCCTAGGGAAGATTCCCCGTTGACACGTTACCGGTATGGAATGCCGGATGATGCCGAGACTCACTTTGACCCTCCTAGAACTAGCTACGGTAGTTATGTTATGACTGGTTTTCCTATGCACGATTTGACATTTCATGTTGAATCTGACTTTGAGCCTAGCACTATGCCTGGGGGCAATCCCATGCCTTACCTTGCAGAGAGGTTTGGGAGTACTAGTCACATTGCACCTTCCATCCCAGCGGTGGAAGCTCCATCTTATATACCTCCTAGGTCTAGAGTTAGTGATCCGATAGGGATACCAGGTTCTAGACAAGTGATGATAGGCACTAGTACATTTCTTCTTACAGAGATTCTTTCGTCCTCACTTCTGAGTTCTTCAAATGTAAACCCTCCACCTTACTTACGTGGTCCTTCGAGTCGGCACGTAGCTATGAGTCAGATCCGTACTGCGATTACTAGACCAATTGTGTCTCAAGCCTACATACCACCCGTGGTTTCAGGAGGTTATGTTCATGTTTCTAGAGGTCATATTGCTACTTCCACGACATATATCCCTACTTTCGGTATGTATATTCCTACTTCTGGAATGTATCTTCCTACCTATGGAGTGTCCCATGGGGCATCGCAAGCGATCACCTATGGACCCTACTATGGGACGTAGTATGGATAGGTCTCTCCACCTTATGGAGGTGGGTATTCACAACCTGCTTATTCTCCTAATTATGGCTTTGTAGCTCCTACTATTCAAGGTCCACCTCGTTATGCTACTTCCACGCCACCCTATATGGGTCATACAGGAGGAGATCACTATGGCCAAGGTCATGGTGGTAATCAATCCTATATGAACTAGGGAGCGGTCCATAGGCCTCATCATCCTAGGCTCCCTTTCCTCGTGATACTCAATTTACCTGACTTATCGAGACTTATGAACGATCTTGTGGCTCATGACCCGGCTTGGCCGGTTGTCCCTACCAAGCTTCCTTCGGACATACCTAAGTTCGAAGGAAAACCAGGAGAGGATCCGAGTGAACATGTTATGACATTCCACCTATGGTGCTCTTCCAATTCATTGCATCAGACTCAGTCCATTTGAGACTATTTCAATGCACCCTTACAGGGCCTGCGGTGAAATGGTATATAGAGTTACCTAGGGGTGCCTTTACTTTGTTCGATGACCTTGCGATGACTTTCCTTAATCACTTCCAGCTACCAGTGCGCTATGATGTTGGTACTGAACTCTTGTCAACATTTCGGTAAGATAAAGCCACCCATATTTCTGATCATATTCAGGAGTGGCGTAGACGAAAGAGATTAATTAAATCCTTTATACTGCTGGAGTTCCTCCTTGAGTGGTTCCTCAAATCTTTATTGCCATATATCACGAAGGATGTTTTCACATCCGGAGTGCAGAATGAGGAACAAGAAATCTTTAGGGCGTAGGAACTAGACTTGATCTATGCTCAGTCTGTTTTGTTATATGAGATTATACCCAACGCTCCTCGTTCTAGTTTCGATCCCAAGGTCAAACCTAGACCACATGACGATGGCATTGTGGGTAGTGCAAGTAAGAAACCTGCAGGTTCGGTTGTGAAACAAGTTGCTCAGTTGTCAATCAACCAATCTGCCTCGGGACAAGCTACGGCTTCATCTCAGCCTGCCCAAACGGCGAATGTACTTGCTGTGCAATCGTCCAACCAGAAGGGTAACCAGCAACCCGGACGGAATAGAAAAAAGGGTAAAAACAATAATAATAAAAAGGGTGGGATTAAGAATGAGAATGCCAACAATAATGACAAGAAAAGTAAAAATGTTGGGGGGACAAGCAGAATAAATGTAAGTTTAAGTTTCCTTGCAATCTATGTAAGGATGATCACCTCACTTACTTGTGCCCTAGGATGGATGAAGCTTCGAAGTTCATAGCACAGGGCCCAGCTGTGTTAACGAACCCTTTACCGCATAACCAGAATATGAACTCGAAGTCCCATGATCAATCTAGTGATGAAGATCCACCTGAAACTAGTGGTCGTGGGTGCATTAATATGGTCCGTGCCGCGAAAGTTGTGATGCGTGCGAAAGATTATACTTCGTCACAACCCAACCCAGGCAAAGAACCTGATCCACCAGGAACCCCTTTGTGCATTGACAAACCTACGGATAAACCTAAGGCTACACCTCACATTCCTAAGGGGGTACTTAAGCGTTCGGGGCATAATCCAAATGCCCGAGCCACCCAGAATTATTCAGTTGTCAAGGATTTGGGCCATACTCCTTGTGCGATGTCTGCATTGGAAGTGCTTCAGAGTTGTCCGTCGCAAAGGAAGGCTTTGCTTTCCGCTCTTGGTTTGAATGGTGATGATTCTTCCTCAGTGATCAAATTTGAAACCGCAGGACATCAGCCTCGCTTGCCCTACTATGTGTCCCTTTTGGTGCATGTAGAATGTCTTAATATGATCGTCAAGCGCACAGTGATTGATGAGGGTGCTGCTGCTTCTGTGATGTCTTTGTCTTGTTGGAAGGGGCTTGGTTCTCCTGAGTTGTCAAAATCTATGACCATGTTAACTGCTTTTGATGGGAGATCGTTTAGGCCACACAGTATCCTTCCTTCCCTTAAAGTCCGTTTGGGAGGGAAGACCGTTGCGATAGAGGTTGAGGTGGTTGATGCGCCCCTTGACTACAATCTCTTACTAGAAAGGAACTGGATGTATAGTATGCAAGCCGTTCCATCTTCCATATTTCACGATGTATGCTTTCCTCATAATGGGAAGATTGTAACGATTGATCAAATGGCATTCAAGAATCCTCCTGTCAGTGCATCTTTGGAAGCTTTGGTTCCGAAAGTTGAACATTCCCAGCCGAAAACTGGGAGTGTGGGTGTAGGCATGTATCCATCCCTCATGGGAACCTTTAGTTGTCCTGCACCCATCCTCATGATAAGATCTAGTTTCGATGGTGCTTTGACATCTACGAGATCGGTGCCTTTTCGCACAAGTCATATGGGAGATCCTTGGATTCTTCCTTCACCGAGTCCTTCGAGTGAGCCCATTGAGACAAGCATGTCATTGCCTGCAGTCATGATAGCTTACCAAGCTAATTTCTAGTCTGCTGCAGAGCCTTGTTCTTCCTCTTCGCGGACGGAGGAGGAAGACCCCTATGTGCTGTCGGCATGGGCAGTACAGTCTTCTCATGCCCACGATTTCCTTGATACGGTTTTCCCTTCAGATGAAGCGATTATTGAGGCTATGTCGGGAGTTGAGCCACCATGGGAGGAACTTCATCATAGATCATACTTCCTTCCAGAGCTTGACCTTTTGGAGCATGAGGATTATAGGGAGATTCTTAGTCAAAAAGTTGGTAGACCCATGATTTCATTAAGCTCTCCTGGTCAGATGGCTGATGGAAACATGGTGAACATATTGTCAACTATGCCTATCAACATTTCTCGCAATCCTGGTACAATTGAGAATGTCTACATTGGGGCGGATTGTTCCCAAGATGAGATTCAAGAGTATACCGAGCTGTTCAAATAATTTCGTGATATTTTTTCTTGGTCTTACGATGAGATGCCAGGAATTAACCCTTGGATTGTCGAACATGAGACTAAGACTTACCCCAACGCTAAGCCTGTTCGACAGCGTTTACGCGCGGTAAATCCTAGGAAAGCACCAGCCATAAAGGCAGAGATAGAGAAGCTATTGAAAGCTAGTTTCATCTATCCCATTCCCTTGATGGAGTGGGTTTCAAACCCCGTTCCGGTGGATAAGAAGCAGGGAGCGATCCGTATATGCACTGATTTACGTGATTTAAATCATGCCTGTCCTAAGGATAACTTCCCCACACCGTTTATAGATCAGATTTTGGATGAGTGTGTGGGTAGCGAGGTGTTCTCCTTTATGGACGGTTTTTCCGGGTATAATCAGATTCAAATTAAACCCAAGGACCAACACAAGACTGCATTTATTTATCCTTGGGGAACATTTGCGTATCGAAAAATGCCTTTCGGCCTTCAAAATGCCGGAGCTATGTTTCAGCGGGAAATGACCTTGATTTTCCACGATCTCAAGTCCATTATTGAAGTATTTTTGGATGACCTCGCTGCTCATTCTCGCATGAGGATGTGTCATTCTTATCACTTGAGATTGTTGTTCAAAAGATGCCGCCACTATGCTGTTAGATTAAACCCTCATAAGTGCATCTTTTGCATGAAATCAGGTCATTTGTTAGGATTTATCATTTCAAAAGAGGGTATAAGAGTCAACCCTTTGAAGGTGGAGGCAATACTTCAGTTGTCTCCCTCGCGAAATATTCGTCATCTTCAATGTTTGCAAGGCATGGCAAACTTCCTACAAATATTTGTTGCCAATTTTTCCAATTTGACTAGAGGTTTCATGCGTCTCCTAAAGAAGGATACTCCCTTTGAATGGGATGACCGAGCCCAGGAGTCCTTCGATGCACTTAAGCGAGCCCTAGGATCAGCGCCGGTGATTAGTCCTCCGGATTATAGCCGTGATTTCCTATTATATGTGACCGCATCTTTAGAGACGATTGGGATGGTTTTGGTTCAGGAGGATGAGGAATCCAGGAGCATGTCATATATTATCTGAGCCAAAACCTTATTGATGCAGAGATTCGGTATTCTCATGTCGAGAAGCTTACCTTAGCTACCATACATGCGGTGCATCATTTGAGACATTATATTCTCCTTCGCCAGACCTTGGTTATTGCCCATGTCAATCCATTTCAATTCGTCCTCACATGTAGGATGATTAGGGGAAAATATAATAAATGGAATGTCATCCTGCAAGAGTTTTATCTCGAATTTGTTTCGGAAAAATCGAAGAAATCTTTAATCTTTGCAAAGCTCATATCGGATTTTCCAAGCGAGGCTAAGGAGTCGGTATGTGAAGATACGTTCGTTGATGAACACATTTTTTTAATCTCAACGGCTGACCCATGGTACAGGGATATCATAGTATATCTACAAATGCAGAGGACCCCTACTCACCTCTCGCGAGATGAACGATGACTATTACGTCACGTCTCCAAGAACTACCTCATAGTGGACAATACTTTGTACCGCCGTGGAGTAGATTCCCTTTTACAACGTTGTTTAACTCATGAGGAGGCTGAGGTAGTGCTTAATGATTGCCACAGAGGGGCGTGTGGTGGTCATTTATCTGGGCTTTCTACAGCTCAAAATATTTTGAGAGCAGGTTATTTCTGGCTGTCGATATTCAAGGATTGTATTGAAGCAGTCAAGAGGTGCCACCCTTGCCAGGTGTTTGCAGGTAATATGTGCTCGAAGCCTACCCCGTTACACCCTATTATCACCGCCAGTCCCTTCACCAAATTGGGGCTCGATTTTATGGATTGTAACCCAGCTTCGGCTGGGGGGCACCATCATATTATAGTGGCTGTTGATTACTTCACGAAGTGGGCTGAGGCAATGCCTACAGTAAAATCTGACGGTGAGACAGCCGCTCACTTCGTATTCAACCACATCATCTCTAGGTTCGGGATTCTGAGAGAGCTTGTCACTGACCATGGCTTGCACTTTCACAACCATATGATGGAAGAGTTGGCATCCAAGTTAGGGTATAAGAAAGAGCACTCCTCTTCTTACTATCCTCAAGTGAATGGACAGGTTGAAGCAGTGAATAAATCACTTAAGTCCATTCTCCAACGAACCATCGCACAAAGCAAGATGAATTGGCATATTATGTTATATCCTGCTTTGTGGGCATATCGAACCACGGTAAAGACTACCACTGGTTTTTCTCCATATCATCTTGTTCATGGAGTAGAGTCGATATTGCCGATTGAATGTGAGATTCCTTCATTGAAGTTAGCCATGGAACTCTTACCAGACACTTTGCCTTTGGAGGAGCGTTTGGCTCACCTTGAGCAACTCGATGAGCAGCGTAGAGATGCCTTGGTGACTCTAGAGGTTAATAAGCATCGCGTAAAGGCCCAATGCGATAAGTCTGTCTATCTGAGAGTGTTTAGTGAGGGAGACTTGGTCCTTTTGTGGGATCAATCGAAAGAACCCTTGGGGGCATGGAAGTTCAATCTTATGTGGCGTGGTCCTTACGTGGTCAAGCGTGTGTTAGAGAAGGGTGCCTACGAGTTAGTGGATTACGAAGGAACAGTCTTGGCAGAGCTTAGAAATGGGATCTATCTCAAAAAATACTATGCATGATCTTTAGCCAAGGCTGCTTGTTGTATATTATTGTACAGCTTTTTTGCATAGTTAGGTCATGTTTATCGTGATCGGGTTTGTAATTAGTTTCCATTTCTTGTGGCAGATGTCAATCAAATCTTCAACCTACATAGGATTCGCGGATGGTGCAAGCCGTCACACTCAACACTCAGCCTCAACTGCTTGGGTGATGGGTCATGTACTGTCTTCAGGAGGTGTATGTCTACATCCATCTTCCAACAATGTTGCTGAATATAGTGTCGTTATCGAGCTTCTACGGGATGCCATTTCGCATGGTGTTCTCTCTCTTGAGGTACGTCTTGATTCAGAGTTAGTAGTGTCACAGCTCAATGGTTTGTACCATGTTAGAGATCTGACGTTATTGAGGAGATTCTTACATGTGAGATTGTTAGAACGACAGTTTGAGAACATAACATATATACACATTCCAAGAAATTATAATCGAATTGCTGACTCATATGCTAACTATGTGTTAGATTGGCATTTGTTTCATTCATTATAAATTAATCATAAACACAATTTTTACACATGTAAATAAATAAACTGATCACCATAAAACTTTTTTTATATACATCAAAAATGTGGTAATACATAGTGTCATAATACAAAATTGGGGCTTTGAAAGCCACCATCATATACATGGTCGTACAAAATAGATACACTCCCAGGTGTCTAGTCCTATGGAGGTGGATGAGGGTTGTGATCATGATATGTCACCACGGCTCTAGCTAGCCGCCGAAATAAACGCACCCATGTGCGTGGTACACCCACCACGTGTCTCTGCATAGCCTCAGGAAAGTCCTCGACTTGCGCCATGGGAATCATGTGAGTCAGTCGCACGAAGTTGGTATGGATGCTTTGGAGCGTTCGCTCCGCATCCACACCGGTGATATCGTCTCCTCTTCCCCTCCGTCTAGGACGTGGGAATCCCTCTGGTCACCATGGTCCCACATCTGCACATGAATGGTAGATGTCATTATGTATTGTCACCCAAAACCTTGTCTTTTTGATTCCATATAATCAAGAAAACACAAAAAAATTAAATACTTCAAAAATTTTAAAAAAGACTAAGGGTCGAGATTCGTTACCTATGTATCCATATGCTGATCCTGGTGGTAATGGCATGTCCGGATCTCCCCGGAAATATATCCCTGCATAAGGGTACTCCTCTATGGCAACAATCTGTCGTCGCCACCATGGAAAAAATTCTGTTGGATAAGGGTTGGCCACCCTACCTCCCCCCAGTCTGCGCATCGCGTCTGCCCAACGTCATTGGGCCGGATCTCGAACCCCGTGGAGAGGAACATCCACTCTAGGGCTCAATCCTGGAACACGCTCGAAGAAAAACATGCTCAAGATACTGCTGAACTTGAAGTTCCGTATCCTACCTGCCTTGCACTCACTGAGCTGATGTTTCATGTTCCTCAGTAGCGAAGTGCTCTAGTCATAGATGGTCGGTGTCATACATTCCACCGCATAGAACATCAGTGGCTGAGAGGCCTGATGGAGTGATGCTAAGCCTGCTATCCTGCCCAGCGTCAGTAGTATTTCCTTTAGGCCCAGCACCTGTATAGCGTTGGTGGGAACTTGGCTCCCCACCTTCTCCGTCTCTGGGTAGTAGTACACAGCTATGTAATCATCGATAGTCAGCCCATGACCTGTCCCTCCTTGGGCACGAAGTTTCACCATCTCACCTCGCCGTGACAGACCTGTGATAAAGTAGATATCCTCCACCTCAATGGTGAGGGACATGCCGTCTAGCCGGAAGGACTCTGAGTCCGGATCCCAATAGTCTACAAGCATCTGTAGTAGTCCTGATTTGGCCCTCAAGCCACCTAGGCACCAAACTTGTAGAGTCCACATCTTCTTAGAGCTTCTAGAGCCATTCTTTCAACCCTTACTGCTTCCTCTACATCACCATGCTCGCATTCTCGCCACTCTAGCACCATCATGCATGAGAATTTTACCAAAATGTCCATTAGATTCTTTTAAATCTTAGTGCGCGGTGTCATACGTGGCTTTTTTGCAAACAGCTATGTATGTACGTCGTTTCTAGCCCCTTTTCCGCATATAGCCATCCCTATACACGAAAAAAGCCTCGATACCCGTGTGGGCTGCCACGCTCATGTAAGATTGGCCTTTAAAAATTCATTTGACCATGAAAAATTGTAAAAATTGTATTGAAATGCAAGCATAGAATATGAGTAAATACCTGGAAGAATCGGTTGTGAATTCCGCCGGCTGGATCTCCTGGAATTTGCAGTTGAAAATCAGAGCTCCAATGGGTAAAAGTTTCAAATGATTTCTATTTTTTACTATTTATAGAAAATATTTTAAATATTTGAAAATTTTTACCCCCTTTCCTATAGTTTTGACCATTTCTAACCATGTTGGACCATTTCTAACCTAATCTGTCATGTAGAAGACCATTTTCAGCGTCGTTTCAGCCTTTGGATTGACCCGTTCGTACTGATCTCAGGTATAATGTCTACACTGGCATATAGGTTAGGTTCACCACCGTTTTCATTTTGCATGACCTTATGACCATGTCACTATATCCTTAGGTACGAACCCACTCTATTATGTCACGGAACCTTCTTGCTGCTATAGAAGTGGCATGATATGAGTGGTAGAGCCTCACCTTACATGGGTACCCTAGTTAGCGCCTTATTTGCATTTGGTGCCCATGCCGATGTTTCCCCTTTAGGGTGTGGGAGTCCATTGTATAGTATTGCCATGACATTTAGCAAGAGCCTCATACTCCTCTTGATCTTATGCTGGCCATGACCCCCCGGACTCCCTTGTATCAAGTTGTGGATGCATTATCATGAGCTTTGCCTGTCTTATTGAGCTTTATGCCGGCTCCCCTAGCATTGCGTTTCAGCCATATAGCCCGAGCTTGTCTCATGTCTAGCCATGCAGAGCCTTTATTTATATCCTTCGCAGCTTGATTCCCTTTTTACTGGGAGGGGATTTTCCCCTGAGTGTCAATATCCTACACATGTATCCTTGCATTGAGCATAGGTATGTTCCACTGCTTGGAACTAGTTTGTTTGCCCTAAATGACACTCGTCTCCTCCTAGTTTGTAACTATAAAGCTAGTTTATTATTTTTTCAAGCTTTTCAAATAACTAAAAAAGACCAAAAAAATCAAAAAACCAAAAATCCAGAAAAGAAAAGATATTATCTTTGGTAGCTGTCGAGTCGTGTCGCCTTCGAACAGAGCACTGTATATCACATCCATTGGTTGGGTTATAGTTTGACTTTAGGAGC
>LPNX010897071.1:3274-80035 GCA_001517045.1 Pseudotsuga menziesii | reverse complement strand
TGCCTTATTTTGTCTAAAGGTGGACAACAAGTCTGTTCCGAAATCGTAACGAACTGGAAGCTGAAAGTGGCTAAGGAAAGCGGTAGCCAAGTCCCAGAAGCTGCTAAAAGCAACAGAAGGCAGCTCAATGTACCATTTTGTTGCAGTTCCAGTTAATGTCCTCTGAAACAGCCTAAGTCTCACTGAATCTTCGTTCAATGAGTTGGAAGAACACCAAAGATGGAAGGTGGTGGCATGTGCCCCAGGATCTTCACCAGCTTTCCCTTCGAACTTAGGGATGTCCGAAGGCAGTTTGGTGGGAACAGGTGGCCACAAGGGGTCATGCCTCACCGGATCGTTCATCAATTTTGATAAGTCTGGCAAGTTCAAAGTTGCCAGAAAAGGAAGCTTTGGCCTAGCCGGTGTAGTATATGTGCTAGCTTGGGTATTAGAGGGACTTTCCCCCACATTCCCATAAGTAAAAGTGGGGTTGCCCCCAAACACCGGTTGTGAAGTGGGTATGTTGCTTTGGAATGGGTTCCATCCATAGGCCACCGGATTTTGGGTGGGGGGTGCAGTATAAGTAGGTCGGCCCATCCCCATAGAAGCTGGGGTCTAAAAGACTGGAGCTGGTATCCCTCCACTAAAAAAAGAGAAGGGAGAGCTCATATATGGGGTCGAAATAGGTGTTTGGTAGCCTTGCCCATAAGAGGTGTTGCTACCAAACTGCACTCCTACATAGGCAGGAGGTGGACCAACGTATGGACTGGAAGGGGGTATGTGCCCCCCATTCCAAGGGAATCCTTGGACAAAGGCCAAGGATCCCACCGGACCACTGTGGGTAGGGTAAGGAAAAGAAGAAGGTATTGTAGGTATACTGGGAATCCCAGTAGCCATATCACCAGACATACTTCCAATGTTCGAGTAAACAGGTGGTTGGACCACCCTGCTTGCTGGAGTTAGGGGTGTGGAAGGTAAATTAGATCTAGGGGTACTAACCGGGGGAGGTAGTACCCCTTCAACCGGAAGGGTTGAGGTGAAAACAAATGAACTTTCTCCTTCAGAAGACATAGCTCTACCTACAGGTACAGCTAGTACTGGTGAACTAAAAGGCCTAACCTGCACGATCACTGGATCGTTCAAATCAGTCAAGGGGTTATTATAATGTCTTGCAAGCTCGTCAGCTTGCATCTCTTCTATCTCAACTGTGTCTAAATCAAAGCGGTTAGCTATTAACTCAGGTTCACCAAGAACCTCACTAGTTCCTACTGGTTCAAAAGAACCACCTGTGCTTAATCTCCTCCTTTGGGGTAAAGGTGGAGGTTCCAGTGGTGTGAGAGGAGGAAGGTTTCTCAACCTTCTTGATCTTCTATGCAGTTGGTCCTCCAGAATTAAGACTCAAACAAACCACACCCTAAGGTCAGACTAATCACAAGCAAATCCATAGAGCATACACTAAAAAGATCCTAGAGTCTCAAGCAAGCAAAACAGGCTATAAAGATATACCTTCTAGAAGAAGGCTAATGAACAGTTACTTGGCGTCCTTAAGGGGTTCTCAGGCACAAGCAGAGGAATCACCCAACCGCCCTCCTGCACTTTCCACAAGGGTTACCTTCCAAGTCCGTTCAAGGTCAACCAGAAATAACCTTCCGGTTTACCTGTGTATGAGCCCTAAAAGACAAGAGACTAAGGCTACCTTGACAATACCTACTGTCTGGGGGGACAGTCGCAAGCCGGTCTCGTACGCATGAGCAGGGTAGCTGAGCCTGAAATTCTGCCTAGACAGAATCCTCAGATGCGCAAAAGTCCTGGGTTACGTCTTGACAAGGATTCGGGGGGTTATCCCCTCTGTCCAAGTCTCCACGCGGCCTCGTGCTTAACTCCCTTTTGAGAGGAGCTTCCCAGATACAGTGGTAGAACCAAGGATTTACCTAATGAATGGCCCACTACGTTTGATTTTAAAGTTTGTGGGAAGTTTACACTCCCTAGCCCACAAACCTAGCCTAAGCTAGTAGGTGGAAGGCCCTGAAAATAAAAACTTACTAATAGATTTTAAATTTAAGCGTTAATTTTAAGGGCTGTTCTTTACTCAAAGGAAGCAGTAGTGATGGACTGTATGATGTTTTGACTCAACAGAAAATAAATGAAATAAAGGTGCATCTAAAGCAATCTAACACTATAAAATAAGCTTCTTTTCATTTTTTTCAAAGATATATGATGAACTATCAGCACTTAAATAAGAGAAACTAGCCTATATGTTTTGTATTTTTCTGAGATATGTATTTCTTAAACTGAAACAAACACTATTCTAATGCAAAAATTACAATGCAGAAGATTATCTATGTTTTATTTTTCACTTTAAAAAATGCTCAAAAAAGTACTGTGCATGTATAAATGCAATGCTTGAGTAGACTTGACACTTATAGACTGTATAAAGAACACAAACTGAAACTAAAAGGCAGACAGACCCTAAAAACCAGCAAAAGAAGCAGGCCAGGACCTCAACTTGGGTGCAAACAATGACCTAAAGATCACTGCAGACTTTCAAACAGGCAAGTACAGACCAAAAACTGATAGATAGCAGACTGGATAGACAGATTCTAAGACCCTGATCACTGATCTAGACTCATGCACTCAACCAATAACCCAAACAGGCCAGAAAGTTTCAAAATGCAGACAGTAAATAACACAAGTAAAAAGAACCCAAGGGCTTCGAAAAGCACTAAGACGTGATCACCTGATACACTCAGACAACTCTGCAACACTCTTAAAGAAAGCCTCAACAGAAAACAAGACTTATAAAATGCCAAAGAACAAGCAAACTTCAACACAAAAATCACATTTTTCAGGAGTATGCGCGACTGTGTAGTAGTGCAGGTCGCGTATGATGCGCGACTGTTCTATAGAACAACTCGCATATGTAACTAAGTATGCGCGACTGTCTAGAAGGACAACCCGTGCATGGGTATGCAAATTTCTCAAAAATAGAGAAAGACCCAAGACTTTCAAATGCTACAGTAAGTAAGAAAGCAGGTTACAAGATCACAAACAAAACTTCGAGCAATTACTGGTCAGGACAACAGAAAAAGACCTAAAGCAGACTTGGCCTCCCCAGCGGAGTTGCCAGTTCTGTTGTACAGGATAATTCACCTAATAACCTAGGTCTGGGGGGTTACCAACATACGATGACCTTGCATACAAATTGATTTTTAGAAGCACAGAACAAGAAATAGGAAAGTAGCAGGAACTTACTTGTGAAATACGAAGGTTGATCCAAGCTAGCTTCTTCCTCTCTGATCCACTTCCAAAATATTCAGGATAATTCCTCCTTCACCTGTTAACAAAGATTCTTCCAAATACAGTATGATTCATATATAAAGATGCAGGTTAGGCAAATCATATATTATACTGAAATGAAAACATTCACCAATCTACAACACATGAAACACAATATGGAAGAAATTCTCTGCTTTATTAACAATAATAGAGGGAGCTTAGGTTACAACCCAATGTCTGAACAAGGGACTCCTCTGTCACCAAAGGACTCTGAGTTTCTCTGCTCCAAAGACTCTGTAGAAAATCCACCAGCATAACTTTGCTCTCCAAGTATGAATATCCAACACGCTCCCCAAGGCCTCTATTTATCTGAAGGAAATGAGGCAGTTCTCGAAGGTTAGGGAGGTTATAGCAGTTAATGGGATTAAGGTAAATGAAACAACTAATCTCCCATTAACTCGTGTTTTTAAAAACTAATTTTGAGGAAACCATGCGTGGGTTTGTAGTAAAGCAACCCGCGCATGATGCGCGACTCTATAAAATTGCAACCCGCGCATAGATGTATGCGCGACCTCCTGAACATAATACTCGCGCATATGCGTGAGATGCCAATAGAGATAGTCGCGCATGCACTCAAAATCTCAAAATAGAAAAGTAACTAGCTGGGCATATAGGCAATGTATTTCATCATCAACCAAGGTATAATGAAACTAGGAAAACCTTAATCCATAAGTGTCCTTTTGTGTGCCGACCTGAGGGATGTCAGCACTCGGACGGAGAGGTGCCAATCAGCTGTATAACACCATGGCTATGAAACTCCCTTTGGATATCCCCATATTCGAGGGGAAGGCTGATGAGGATCCTAAAAACCACATCATGTCTTTTCACTTATGGCGTTCTTCAAAATCCATAGTTTATGACTCAGTTAGGCTCTGTCTCCTAGAGAGGACCTTCACTAGTGTCACTGCCAACCGATATATTGATCAACGACATGGCATAAATTCCACTTTTGCATCCCTAGCATCCACCTTCTTTTATATCTTTCATCTTCCCCTTATATACGATGCCGACATCAAGATCCTTTTGTCTTGTCCCCAAAATACTACCCATATCACGAACCATATCCATGAATGGTGTAGACAACGTAGTCTATACAAAATCAAGTTAGACAATAGGATATTCATTTAGTGGTTCTAAATTCCCTCATCCATTCCATTTCCAAGGATGTTTCATATGAATTCCCACATACAAAAGAAGAGCCTATCGTGAAAGCCCAACAATTTGACTTAATCAATGGCTAGTAAGGTTACCTGTATGTTATTTTTCCATATGTACCTCATGGTGATTTCACTCATAAGGAGCCATCTGAAGCATCACATGCCCCTGATGGTATCATTGGCTCGATCACATCCATAGTTAAACCTTACATTCACATGCCTCCAATGACGAATCCTTCATTCAATGCTCCATCTAGTGCCACACCACCGGTGATGGGACCTCTTCTTATTCTGGGTTAGAGTCTTGATATGTACTGAATCACCTCCAGTTATGGAGCCATTCCTTCTTATATTCCCTCATATTGGACCCATTAGGTCCATGGAAATCCTTACCCAACACCTACTTATGAGAATCCCCCTCAAGGATATGCTTCACCTACGACAGCTAACACTTACTATCCTTGTTTAAACCCATTGCCATCTCCTATCAGGCCAACACCCCCTTAGGCTCCCCCTACACTGCAACAACATGTGTATGCTCAAAAAAACCAACCTCCCCCAACTACCAACAAGCCTAGCAGAATAGAAGGCGAGGGTAGAACCATGGGAATAACCAATGCCAGGGAGGGGGTAGGCCACATCCTAACCCTCCGGGAAATAATTGTGCCATTTTGAAAAATAAAGAACCTAAGAAACCACCATAATAGGGAAAGGATCCATAGTTGCAAAACAACCATTTTTATTCCTTCAGAAAGGTTTATGGACACTACACCCACCATTGTATTCACTTGCTCAGAGCCCGTCAACTTTGGGATGAGGTTAATCACCGAGATAACACTACCTCCTAAGTCAAGCGCAAAATCCCCCACCTCATTCAAACCCAACTCATATGGTGTTGCAAAACCATTTTCCCACTCAAGAGGTAGTCACAGTAAAACCCACAAAATAGTATGTTGCATCGTCCATCCAACCCCCTAAGTCAGGTGTTCAACATTTGTTCACCTTGTCAAATGAAGAGGTAAAACTACAAACATGAAAAAACTAGTACGGTTTGACCACTGAGACCACTTCTACCAGCCTTTCCAATTAACCTTCTCCAAATGACCCTTCCTTACAGTTACCTCGACCCCCCACTGATGCAAACCACCAGAATCCAAATTTTCCACTATGTCGTTTTACAACCAATGCCAATACCTGTGCCACACCTAACTATAGTATCATTGATGACTTGGCACAGTCACCCACAACCATGTTCTCTTTGGAGGCCCTTAATAATTTTCTGATACAACGCAAAGCATTGTTTTCTACGTTAGGCACCATGGACCCCATCGATGTGTGTTTAATGACTTTTGACCTTGATCAGTCTGAGCCATGGATTCCATCATCAATGGATTTCTAAATACCTGTAACCATCCAAAATCTTGTCATTAATTTTTTCATTTCTGATGAAGGTGCATCCACTTGTGTCATGGCAACCTTTGTCTGGAAAAATCTAGGCCCCCCAAGTTAGAGCCGTCCTCAACTTCCTTGCGTTCTTACGACGGATGTGCCACCAAACCTCAAGGACTTATTCCAAGTGTACTAGTTGGGTTAGCTGGTAAGACTATCCTCATAGACATTGAAGTGGTCAATGTTCATGTCGACTACAACCTCCTCCTAGGGCATTACATGTATGCGATGAAATTCATTTCCTCGACTATTTTATGGACTATGATGCTTCCTCATAGCAGAAATATATTCAAAATCATAAGATATTACCACCCCCAAAATGTATCCTAAATAAGAAATTAATTATAAATTAGTTAAAAATTAATTAACATCATTGGTCAAGTATTTAGTAAAACCCCTATCCCCCCCTGAATGTTTTTTCGGTTGCACAAGAAACAATGTGGATTTTGGAACATGATTCGATGTGGGGTTAATTCAAACTTTTGAAAAGCGGGTAACAATGGAAAAATTCCTCCAATTTCATATTTGTTTTTATTTTCCCCAAAATATCAGACCCAAAATATGCTTCCAAATGACATCTGTCAACACATTACATCTATGATCAATCCAAATAGGATTTTGTTTAAATCTTTTGAAGAAAATTGATGCTATCATGATCAATTCGTAATATTTTTTTTCCAGTTTTCTATTCCCTAGGCTATATATTTTAAAAATTGTTTTGTGTTTCAGACATGATTGTAAGTATAGAGGAACATTTTAATATGCAATGTAGAGGAACCATCTATTGCTTAAAAAATTTACATATTTTGTTTTATATCTTATCCTGAATAAAATATGTCAACTTGTGTCGTGTTTTAGATCTTACCCTACTTGAAAAAAATATGTGAACTCATCAATGCATCAACTATCTGATCAAACCAAATTGGATCGCATTGAAATCCTTTGAGCAAAATCGATGGTGTAGTGATATGACTGACAAGTTTTTTTTTTTCATTTTTTTGTGCTTAAAAAATTTTACATTCTTATCCTACCTGAACAAAATCTATGAACCCATCAACATGTATGAGATCAAACCAAAATTGATTGTGTTTAAATATTACGAAAAAAATTGATGGTATAGTGATCGAATGACAATATTTTTTTTTACTTTTTTTGTTAATCAATTGTTGTAGTGATGGATCCCTTATTGTCCAATTGATTCAACACATAAGGTCTCTGATCAAACCAAATTGGAATGCATTTAAATCCTATAGGAAAAATCTATGGTGTAGTGATATGACTGGTAAGAATTGTTTTTCAATGTTTTGTGCTTAAAAAAATTTACATTCTTACCCCATTTGAACAAAATATACGAATACCTCAATAGGTTTTCGATCAAACCAAAATTGGTTTCCTTCAAATATTATGAAATCATTAATGGCATAGTGACATACTGACAATATTTTTTTTTACTTTTTCTATTAATCGACTGGTGTAGTAAAGGACCGCTTTTTGTTCAATTGATTGTTGTTTTTCTTTATATGATAACATTATACCAATTGCAAGTCTGATATGAAGGATAAGAATCTCTTTTGTATTCTCCCAAGATCAATATCTCTCCTTTCCTGAATGTTGCACATTATATTGATGGCAATCCAAGAGTCCCCAAAGATAGTCCATTATGCTTGATTAATCATTTTTTTTTCAGTCCCCAAGCATAAGAATAGATGATATTTTCACCTGGGTCAAAGATAACCCCTCTCGCACCTGCCACCCCTATGAAATTTTTGTATTTTATTAGTCTATAAAATGATTTATCATGTATTGTATATGTAGAGTAATTAACTTTTCCCTTTATCATTTACTGTAGAAATCAGTTTAGACAATCTGTACGTGAATCTAAAAGGTTGGTTGGAAGGAGAAAAGTGATTGAAGGTTTTTACTAAAGGTTATAATTTATGTTGTATTTATATTATTCCTTTATAGATACTCTGTTTTTTCATTCTTTCTTTCCAATTAAGAGATCATGTGTAACCTGCGTGGGCCATTTTGGCTTCCTATCATGACTGTAGAATTTTACTTCTTATAAATTTGATCATGTTCAATACAGAACCTGTTATGTTTCCACATGAAGAACAAATGTAATTTACTCCATATGTTGTGGAAGAATATATGTGAATACTTGCTGAAGAGGATGTTGAAAGATAAAAAAGACGAAAAATGAAACAACAATTGTCCATACGGTGACAAAAGGCACATAAATTATATATATTTGCAGAAACTAATTGTTCGAGTGATGATGATGTATCCAGTGGTAATAATGTTGAGAACCAACCTAATGATAGGGAAATAACTTACCAACAATGAGTTCATTCAACTCTGCAGTATATTAAGGGAAAGGCTCCAAACTTTGATACGGTTTCTCTTATTAAAGGGGAAAATGGTTTGGAAGAAATTATTATATGCAAAGTTATAGATGACTCACATACAGGTAATGTAGAGTTGAAAACATTAGATCCTTTTGGTGATGATCCAATTATTTACACTATTAGTACCAATGAAACATGGATACATACTATGTGTGATGTTCTTCTTGTTTAAATGGTGTATGCAGATGAAAGTGGAAATTTTATGTTGCACCATCCTTCATTTTCTGAAATAATATCACAATTATATTCAAGTGGTCCAGATGAAAATCACAAAAACACTCAACTGCAATCATCAAGCAAGGGTTTTATATGGGATCATGTTCAGATGTGACTCCCCTACTGACTAAACATGGTCATTTTGTGAATATTGGTAGAAATAAATTCATTCAAATGGATGGTCTATTGGTGCACAACACAAATCCATTTGATTTTAACATAAAGGAAGGTATGTATGTCCATATTTATTATGAAAATTTGTCTGGAATGTTTGAAGATGTCATTGAAAATTCCATATCCTGTAGAATTGTTGGATTGTTTAGTAGATGCTTCAACTGGTGGAACATTTTGTTGGGTAATAATATTTGGAAATCATGTAGATGCTTTTGATAGAGGCCACTATATTCCTGAAGGTATGGATTTGCATCCACATGAGGTGTTTTACACAAATCAAGGTCTGTTGATACCAACTGAAAGAATTGATGGTGAGTATACATGTGTATATTTTAATATATATTCTTCAACTCATATATTAAAAATTTATTTAGAGTTCTAACGTTATATTTTATTGTGTTGTAGTCATTGTTGATGTTTTCTTTACTGTGATATTTATTAAAAGGTGGGGCACTAGCAGTCGAAAAGGATAATTTTTTTTTTGTCTTTTTATTGCTATGGATGATGATAAGCACACCAATTTTCAGCTTCTTACAACAAAAGGTGACAATGAAGTTGCGACTGCTAGATTAGATACCTCTACAAAATATGGAACAAGCAATGCATTTCCATCATATGACAGAGTCTTGCAACCCAATCGAGTACATCATCACAATATTAATCTTATTTCCTACAAAGTTTTCAATCATATAAGGTCTTGAAACATTATACGCAGTGAGTTTTAAGTGAAAATTCCTTGTTTAGATGAAAGTTTCATGGTTACTTTTGAACTAATTGCAATGCATTATGAACCTCCTAGGATTATAAAGAATAATAATTTTCTAGAGTTCAACATAGAACGCTATGAGAATATTAAGGAGGAATTTTTCTATACATGGCCAACCATTCCCGATAGACATCCAACTTCAGGCTCAAGTGATCAAACTCAACCTATTGGTAAATGGAGAATGGGACCAAAATTTATATTTCATTATTTGTATAATAGCCTACAACCTTGTGTACAAGTACACTTTTCATTGGATTCACACCAATGGAATATTTTCCATTAGAGTTATGGATTAGGGATGAGGACTAGTGCACCCCATTTCCTTTCATTAATAAAATTTTATACTGTTTGGTGTAATATGTATGGTGAATTATATCATTTAGTAAATATGAATTATTTATTTATTGCATTCAATTGTTCTGGTATTTTAATGTTATATTATGAATGTTTTTTCGTTTCCATGAAATTTTTCTCTATATATGAAATTTGAATGTTTGAAACAATGATATACATTTTGTATCATGTGGGCTATTGAGAAGATTGTTTTGTTCTCTCTTCAAAATTCCCTAAAAGATACTTATTTGTGTCTTCTATAATCATCAAAACATGCCCTGTTCATATATGCACTTATAGAAAACATAAAGTAGAACTTTCCAAAAACAAAACTATACAAAAGCAGTATTTTCTTCATCTTTGTGGGGAAAACCATCTAAAAGTAACTCTGGAATGGTCTAAATAGTTTTTATCCCTTCTTAGTATTTATTCATGTAGACAATATTTCCTTTTCATAATTACATGAAGTGCAATTTATATGTATATGAACTCTAGTTCTATACGTTAGTAGCTGCTCCAAGATCAAATGTGTTGATCATTTTGGACTTTTAGTCTTCTGAGTAATCTTGGAGTATTTGATAGACCAATTTAGAGAATGTTGAATAATGTATTACATTTCTACTTGAAATATAATATGATTTTTTCTGAGGAAAAATTCAATGTTTTTTAACCCTTTTAATCCAAGGACTAAATTCACATTATTTAATCTAACATAGCAATAAAAGCATTCTTCATGTGCTAGTAAGAACATTACATAGTGAAACTGAATTATTCAAGTTGAACATGATGTGTTTTAAGATTCATCACTATTCCACTATTCAATATTTTCAATTTTATCCTAAAAAATTCTATTGTGAAAAAATATTAAAAATGGGCCCTAGTTCACCAATATTCACACATAGGGTTCAATATTTGTCTTGTTTGAGTGATTCAAATTGGAAAATGTGAGTTTTATTATTGTCTCTCTCTCTTTTTTTTATATTTTCATATTTTCATTTAATACTTGCAAATACCAGGAAATTTGGATAAGTAATTTTAATTGACAAAAATGACTAAGTAATGGAAAATTGGCTCAAGTGGCTAACGAAAAATGACCACCATTTCCGCAATGAGAGAGAGAAAATAATTCTAAAAGCACCATCCTGTAGGTGTATGAATAATGCACCTAAACATAGTCTCGGTTTGGGAAAAAACAATATATTCAAGAATATATTGGCCTGCCAAAACAACCACTCAACCTGTTTTGCACCTATAACTAGCCTAAATGACCTTAGCAAATGCTTGCCATTTTGTCAGCTACGAGGGACAAAACATTTATGAGAGCATCATCTTTCAGGTGGCAGAATTACGTAGTTGACCATTGAATAATTCTTGATCAAAATTATATGGAAAAGAAGATAATGGCCTTCCAAAACAACCAATCAATCTGTTTTGATCCATGCTAGAAAATGCTCTCCATTGGAAAAATTGGTTAAGTATTGAAAAATGGCCCAAGTGGACTTGGGAAAATTCTCTCCATTTCCTTCCTAATAGAGAAAAAATTATTATGAAGGAACCATCATGTAGGTAGATGATTAATGTGCTTCACCATTGACTCAATTTTGATAAAGTCTAGTAAGAATATATTGGCCTTCCCAAACAACCATTCATCATGTTTTGCACCTAAATCTGGTCTAAATGGTCTTAGGAAAATGATCATCACTTTTCAACTATGAGGGATAAAATTATTCTGAAAGAATCAACTTGCAATTGGATCATTTACGAACTTGACCTTGACTCATTCTTGAAAAGAATTGTCTGGTCAAGAAGATAATGGATTGCCAATAGAACCAATCAACCTGTTTTGCACCATGCCAGAAAATGCCCCCATTGGAAAAAAATTTCAATTATTGAAAAACTAGCCCAAGTGGCCTTGGGAAAATTTCCACACACAAATGTTTGAAAGGGGCCTTTCGATATACAACCAAGTACATCAAGTTCCTTTTGATATACCTCAAGGGTACATGAATGGTATTTCAATATACCATTGGTATGTGGAAGAACCACATAGTCCTCAGGATGCAGTGCAGGAAAACAAAGACAACCCCTATGTTTTAAGACGTCGGAACATGTCTCTATCCTATCACTCAAATTACTAAAAACATTTAACCTAAGCTATTGTTGAGTTTATCTTGATGGTTAGTGAATGTTTGTGGAATGTGTATAAAGATGTAAAATTAAGACCTATATGAAATGCAATTATTCTCTTTAATGAACGCTACTCGAGTAGGGGAGAAAACCTTTCTTCTTTTAAAAACCAAGATGCCATGCTACTTTCAACAAATTAAACTCCAATATATTTAACAATCTCTCAAACAAACAAGCTTTTCACCATTAAGACTACAAAATATTTGAAAGGGGAAAGGAAGGAGAGCTTCTAATGTTCGAAAATTCTATGCTTTCTCAATCAAAATGAAAAATATTTCTTTCCTAAGCACTCATACAAACCAAGAGCAGTGGAATCTAAACAAGTTAACTAACTTCTTTTGTATTTTTAATATGATTTGAAAAAGAAAGAACACTAAGCAATTCAAATGGACTAATTGCAAACAAGCTACAGATCTTCTTTTCTCACAAACCTACAATCACTTTTAGAGAATGAAATAATCAAACCATGCACCCAAAACTTGTAATTCATACACAATTTCCTTAACTATGAATTCCCTATTGATGAAAACCTCTAGATCCGAACTCAAAATATGAGATCAAGATATCAAACTATTAGATTCAACAAGAAAATAATAAGCAAATTGAACAACAAAATTAGAGAAATAAAATAAATGAAAGCACACGCTCAGAGGTAGTGATGAACCTACCTTGGTGCACTTTGGAGGGTTGCACTAGAGTTCCAGCAGGGGGTCAGTGCATAGTTTCCACCGAGTATAGGCTCCAGTGATGCTCTGTGCTATTTGAATGAAGGCGCTAGCGGTGCTTAGTGTCAGGGATCAATAGGAGCTAGAGAGGGGTGGTCGAACTCTGTCAAATCTTCCCAGATGCATTGATAGATCTACAAGTGAAAAAGGCCAATCATCTGTAAAATAAACCAAAAGTGGACTGAGATGGATTGATAAAGAAGTACTGCAAACTTCAACATAGACAATTGACAGAAAAATAAGGTGGATCACTCACCTTAACAACTAAAATGAGATAAGCAAAGAGAATGAAAAGTATACAAGTAAGAGTGTTACTGAAGATCTTAGATCTAATTGGATCTGCTCTAGATTTTACCAAATATTTCCCATATCTGTCTGGATCAAGCTACTCCCTAGTATGGTTGCCAATTTTGTTTGTAGGAATTATTCAACCGATGCGGACAACGCTTGTTCCTCTAGCCTGTATGGTACAAGTCTAGAACAAAACACCACAATAATATATCCTTCCCTTAGATAGTTAATCTATTTGAATAAACAACTCTTTTACCTTAGATCTGAACATTTTGGTCTTTGTTCCACTGCTCTTCATGCAATCGATAGTACCTGTAAAGAAGTATCAGACACAAGAAAAAAAGGATGAGAGTAACGATATAGATAAACAATCCATATTAGTGATCACGGAATCTAATAATAAATGACTGATATTAACACAAATCAAATATGGGAACCAGAGGGAGATGAGGCTAAGGATACTCATAAGAATAACTTAGATAAGGACAAGAGAATCATTGTATATTCTATTAAGGATCACATCATCCCCCTTGTTTCTTCCTTCCAGACAAAAAAGGAAGTATATGATACTTTGACGAAGATGTTTGAGGGAAAAAACATCAACCGAAAGATGACTTTGAAGAACCCGTTGAAGAATGTGAAGATACAAAACTTAGAAACTATAAAGTCGTAGTTCAGAAGGGTTGATCAATTCAAAGAATGACTTGAAGTAGTTGAAGATAATTTCAAAGAAGGAGAAATTGTGATGACTACCTTTAATGGTATCCCTAGGTCATGGGACTCATTCATTCAAGGATATGTGCAAGAAGGAAGTTGATCTCTTTTAGCCGACTCCGATAAGAATGCACACAAGAAGAATCTTGACTCATAACAAGAGAAGAGAATATGAGAGAAATTAAATATAACGCTGTCACAATTCACACCAGTAAAAACTACAATAAGAAGGAGAACTATCATCACAACAAGAATAAGGACACGAAACAAAATAACATCAGAAGAGATCCTTCCAATGTTCGATGCTATACTTGTGATGAAAATGGACACTTTGCAAGAGATTTTCTCATCAAGAAAAAGAGACACCATGCTCATGTTTTTGAAGACGGTGAACCAACAAAAAAAATATTAAGAAGAGAGAAGGATGATTCAAATGGAGAGTATGTGCTAACTGCAACAGTTATGGTCACTATCTCACATGAAGAGTATTGATTGGCTAGAAGGAATCATTTGTTAATATGTCTGAGCATGAGTCTCCTCATAAGGTGAAACTTGGGGATGATTATAAATACCCCATAAAAGGGAGTGGAGTGGCTTCATACAATCTAGACTCTGGGAAATACTTAAATATGAAGGATGTGCTATATGTTCTAGGATTGAAGAAGAATCATCTATCCATCTCTGCACTAGATGCAAAGGGAATGAGGGTTTCATTTTTTGATGGCCAAGTTCTAAAGTGTCCTAAAGGAAAGACAATAGATGATGCAAAAGTGATTGGAGAAGAAGATGATGGATTTTACAAATTAAAAGTATATCTTGAACAAGCATCAACTCATGAGTCAATAGAACCAAGTGAACTATGGAATTGAAGTTTTGCACATGTGCAATACAAAGCACTAGCGATGGAAAGAAAAGTAGTCTCTGGACTTCTAGATATCCAAAAAAATCATGAAGGAATTTACAAAGAATGTGTACAAGGAAAGAATGTAAAGAATACATTTACCAGCAGTTAAAGCAAGGCTAAAGGAATACTGGAGATAGTACACTCAGATGTACGTGGACCCACGTCATCTTTCTCATTAAGTGGGTATGTGTGCTATGTTTCCTTTATCTATGTTTTTTCACGTAAGAATTGGATATATTTATTGAAAGGGAAAAATGAAGTATCCAGTAAGTTCAAGGAATATAAATCCTTGGCCAAGAACCAAACTGAAAGGAAGATAAATACTCTACGGTCAGATAATGGTAGAGAATTCACCTTAGAAGAATTCAAGGAACTTTGGAGAGAGTTTGAGATTAAGACGGAGTTGAGCACTCCATACAATCCTTGGAAAAATGGGTTTGCAAAATTAAAGAACTGAACCGTAAGGGAATGAGTGAAAGCAATGCTACATGACCAGTATCTTCATATGCACCTTTTGATGGAAGAAGCAAGGACAGTTGCATATGTACAAAAACATACTCTTCATCGAGTACTTGACAACAAAACTCCAGAAGTGGATTTCTCAGGAGAGAAACCAGAAGTCATCCATCTTAGAATATTTGGTTTCCTAGTGTACATACATATCCCAAAGGAGAAGAGAAACATGATCAATCCTTCTGGGAGGAACAATATATTTTTAGGATATAGTGATGCATGAAAGGCCTATCGAATATACTTTCCAGGATTGAAGAAGATAGAAATCAAGAGAGATGTAACCTTTGATGAAGACTGAGCATACTTCATATCCAAGAGGCTACCTATTCAATAGGTTGAGAAAAATAAAGAAACAAGAGTCCGAGACATGGAAATTGGAGAAGAAATTATAGAAGACCATGAATATCATGACATGGAAGAATCACAAGAGATGGTACAGACACTTCTCGAGAAGGACTCCCACAAGAGGAAACCAACATGGGCATGGGAGCTCATATAAGAACAATAGGCTATGTTGTGTGACACCATTGACAGGGAACCTTCCTCCTAAGAATAGGCTACATAAAATAAATAATGGAAGGATTCCATGATCAAGGAGTATCATTCGATCATGAAGAATGATGTCTGGCAGATAGTTCCAAGACCAGAAAATAAGTCTTTGGTGACTTCAAAGTGGATCTATAAGATCAAGAATACTATAGATGGAAGCATCAAGAAATACAAGGCGAGATTCATAGCATGAGGCTTCTCACATAAAGAAGGCATAGAATATGAAGAGACATTTACACCCGTGGTGAGGTACATTTCTATTAGGACCATACTTGCATTGGTTGCAGTTATGAAATGGAAGATACACCAGATGGATTTCAAGACAACATTCTTGAATGGTGTAGTTGAGGATGAAGTGGAAATGGGACATTAACTGGTATTTGAGACACATGCCAAGCAGACTCATGTGTGAAAAGTGAAGAAGGCCGTGTATGGATTGAAACAGGCACCAAGGACATGGTATGATAGAATGGATAGCTTCTTTATCAGCTAAGGATTTACCAAAAGTAAAGTGGATTCCAACCTTTACTTCAAGGTTGAATATAGAATACCAGTGATGCTCCGACTATATGTCGATGACTTGTTTCTAACGGGAGAGGATGATCTCATTAAATATGCAAGGAGGAGACATGCTACATATTTTGAGATGAAATATCTAGGGATGATGCACTACTTCTTAGTCATGGAGGTGTGGAAAAACGTAGATAGGATTTTCCTTAGTTAAGGAAAGTATACAATGGAAATTATGAAGAAATTTAGAATGTTGGAATGCAAGGTGATAGTGACACCTATGGCATCAAACTTGAAGCTTATGTGTGATGATTCATCTGAGTAAGTTGATGCCACAATGTATCATCATATGAATGGATCATTGATGTATTTGATGAATAAAAGACCCGACATATGCTTTGCATTGAACACCTTGAGTTAGTTATTGATGGATTTGAGACATGTTCACCAGATAGATTCAAATCATGTATTGAGGTACCTAAAGGCTACAATGGATTATGGGATCAAGTATGATGTGAATCAAAAGATTGAACTACACGGCTATGTTGATTCATATTGGGTAGGTAGTGCCACTGATAGGAAGAGAACTTTAGGCTGCTGCTTCAGTTTGGGATCTGGCATGATCTCCTTAATTATCAAAAGCAATCATGCATGGCGCTGAGTACATCTGAGGAAGAGTATGTTGTCTCTTGCTCGGTTATTTGCGAGGAAGTGTGGATGTGGAAGCTACTATCTAATTTTTTTGATCCTTAGTTAGATGTGACTTGTATCTTCTATGACAATAAGAATTGCATGAATCTATCAGAGAAACATGTGTTCCATGACAAGTCAAATAACATAAAGATCAAGTTTCACTATATCAGGGATATGGTGTAGAGAGGAGCAGTGAAGCTCCAGTACATGGAAACATATGAACAGATAATTGATGTGTTAACTAAGCCTCCAGTAAGAGTAAATTTTGATTACATCAAAGAAATACTTGGTATGATCCAGAACGAGACCCTTCAAAAGAGGGAGTGATGAATTATAGCATAGATGGAGAGAGAGGTTGTCTAAGCACAAAATCCTTGCAAATATTGTAGGTTTCTTAGATGTAATCAGTCTTGTAGGTTTTCCTTGGATGTAATAAGTCCTGGAAAAGCTCACAGGTTATCCTTGGATGTAATTGGTCCTGATATGGTTCTATCCTATAAATATCAAGAGACCAGAAGACGTAGATGCATGATATCTCACATGGGAAATGAGACAGGTTGTCTGAGTGGAAAATATCCTGGTGTAGTAGGTTGCTCAGACGTAATCATTCATGTAGCTTGTCTGAGTGTAAATATGATCCCTGGTGTGATACATAGGTTCCTCAAATGTCATCGGTCCTGAGATAGGTTATTCGAATGTAAAAATGATCCCTAGCATGGTACACAGGTTATTCATATGTAATAAGTGCTCAGACAGTTTATTCGAATGTAAATATGAGCCTTAGTGTGGTATGCAAGTTATTCTATGTAATAATTCATGTGGGTTGTCCTAGCATAAAAAGATCCTTGGGATGGTATGTAGGTTACTCGGATGTAATACACCATGAAGGTTGTTTAAATGAAAAAGATCTTGGATGTAGGTTGTTCATATGTAATAAGTCCTTGAGGTCGACATAGAATGTTAAATAACTCATGTAGCAGGTTGTTTGGTCATAACCAGTAATTACGTATATCTCTATATATGTGTGTGTTCCCATGTTTGCGATGATAAGGCCGCGAAGCACTTGAGTTGCCCCTAGGAGGTTCTCCTTTACTGGTAGAACCCAGGTTGACCATGGAGAGACGTAATGCACTGAGTGTGCTCCCAGGTGATTCTTTCATAGTGTATGTTATAGGTTTTCTTAATTATGTGAAATATCCTGGCATACTACTATGGTGACAGAATGCAGGTGGTCTGCATCTGGGTTGTGCTATGTGTGATTTGTTTTGTTTTGTGTAGGACAAAAGATATGATGTGGGTACGATGAGATAAAGGTAGGAGATGCATGTTATTGTTGTGGAAATGTAAATAAGGTCCTGAACTATTCCTACACGATGGCTTGCTCGTAGATCTGATGAATACTTGGATGAGGACTAGGCATACAACCGGCATGAAAAAGGGATGTATCTCTAGAAAATTTCGATGATAGATAATAATTTTCAATGATCGATAATAAGATGATGATGGAATTAGCTATGATGATGAATCCATCATGATGAATGGACCAGATGTGTTGATGACTGTGGACGAGAGAGAATAACATCCTATTTAAGAGGGAGTGTTGATGTATTTGTAACTTTGAAATATATTATGATTTATATTATCAGTGTATGTTGTTTTACCCCCATCAGAGATGTGCTTACCTCCTTTCAGGATTTCATTATTGTGTATAGACCTTGAGGTACAACCTCCGTTGTAAGTCGGGGAAATAGTCCCTAGTGTAACATCATGTAATGTATTCTTGGAGTCTCTCTAGTAGAAGTCGGCCTTGTTAGGGTAGTAGGTCATCCCCAGTCATGTAATAGGTCAATCACTTGATTAGTATAAATAGGGATGCCCCCTCCCTCATTTATACACACCTCACACTCACTCAAGTTCACATGAGAGAGAGAGAGAGAGAGAGAGAGAGAGAGAAGGAAGAGAGATAGATAGTTTTTGAATACTTCTTATTACTAGGATTGTTCACCTTATGACATAGTCTTTGTGACTGTACTATTATGAGGAAGTTTGTGGGGTTTTGTCCTTTATGGTTCCCTGGTGAAAATACTTGTGTCTTGTGTATGTGTTATATCTTATGCATATTGGTGTACTAGTCATTATTTCAGATAAATAGCCTAACTAATATAATAAGATATAATAAAAACTAATGATTATTGCAGGGATATTTTACCTGGGATCCCTCTCAGTAAGGGGATATCCCATAGCCATTATTGGTCTTCCAAGTCCTATTGTTTGACTCAGATTGCATCACCATATATATGTTTTTTGAGGGCTTATATCTTGGTAGTTAGGTATTTTAATGATCCTATACTTCATAAGTTATCGAGTATTTTTTTTTAGGAAGTGACTATTGTTGGATTTTTGTTCATTTTTTGCCACTCACCTGCCGTGACACATAATTGTAGTAGAGTTTTAGAGTTTGTTGTTGTCTTGCACACTACTTTTGTTGAGATCTCTCCTTCTACATACATGGTTGAAGTTGATTTTTTTATCCTTTTTATAGAACTCTTTCACACTCACGTCACTCAACCACCTTTTATCCTCTGATATACTCTCACAGACTTTTGGGGAAGTCACCACATTTTGGTTTATTAGACCTGTTCTGCCACACCACTAGTAAACATTGTTCGCTATCTCTGGTTTCTCTTTTGGAGAGAGTCTCGTTTGAGACTGGACCTCACCACTCAGATGAGTCACCTCCATAGAACCCCATGGTTGGTCACCTCTAATCATCTGCTAGTAGACCTTTACCTACAAGGAAACCAGCCATTGATAACCCTCCCATTGGGAACCCACCTATTGGTAACCCTCCCATTGGAAACCCACCTATCGGGAATCCTTCCATTGGGAATCCACCTACTAGGAACCCTCCCATGGGAAATACACCCTCCATAATCCTCCCTTATGGAAACCCCCTAATTGAAATCCCATCTACTAGGAATTTCGTAATGGTATTTTCCTCCTCTAGCAACCCCCATGTAGGAAATATTCCTATCGGGAACCCTCCTTTAGGGAATCCCCCCATAAATGGACCTCCATACAGAATCTATGGTCCCGCGATCGTGCCATTCATGGATAGAATTAACCTCCCAGATCTAGCATGTTTTACCAATGACCCAATCCGTCATGATCCTACCTGCCCTCCCATGGCTATGAAACTCCCTTTGGATATCCCCATATTCGAGGGGAAGGCTGATGAGGATCCTAAAAACCACATCATGTCTTTTCACTTATGGCGTTCTTCAAAATCCATAGTTTATGACTCAGTTAGGCTCTGTCTCCTAGAGAGGACCTTCACTAGTGTCACTGCCAACCGATATATTGATCAACGACATGGCATAAATTCCACTTTTGCATCCCTAGCATCCACCTTCTTTTATATCTTTCATCTTCCCCTTATATACGATGCCGACATCAAGATCCTTTTGTCTTGTCCCCAAAATACTACCCATATCACGAACCATATCCATGAATGGTGTAGACAACGTAGTCTATACAAAATCAAGTTAGACAATAGGATATTCATTTAGTGGTTCTAAATTCCCTCATCCATTCCATTTCCAAGGATGTTTCATATGAATTCCCACATACAAAAGAAGAGCCTATCGTGAAAGCCCAACAATTTGACTTAATCTATGGCTAGTAAGGTTACCTAAGTGTTATTTTTCCATATGCACCTCATGGCGATTTCACTCATAAGGAGCCATCTGAAGCATCACATGCCCCTAATGGTATCATTGGCTCGATCACATCCATATTTAAACCTTACATTCACATGCCTCCAATGACGAATCCTTCATTCAATGCTCCATCTAGTGCCACACCACCGGTGATGGGACCTCTTCTTATTCTGGGTTAGAGTCTTGATATGTACTGAATCACATCCAGTTATGGAGCCATTCCTTCTTATATTCCCTCATATTTGACCCATTAGGTCCATGGAAATCCTTACCCAACACCTACTTATGAGAATCCCCCTCAAGGATATGCTTCACCTACGACAGCTAACACTTACTATCCTTGTTTAAACCCATTTCCATCTCCTATCAGGCCAACACCCCCTTAGGCTCCCCCTACACTGCAATAACATGTGTATGCTCAAAAAAACCAACCTCCCCCAACTACCAACAAGCCCAGCAGAATAGAAGGCGAGGGTAGAACCATGGGAATAACCAATGCTAGGGAGGGGGTAGGCCACATCCTAACCCTCCGGGAAATAATTGTGCCATTTTGAAAAATAAAGAACCTAAAAAACCACCATAATAGGGAAAGGATCCATAGTTGCAAAACAACCATTTTTATTCCTTCAGAAAGGTTTATGGACACTACACCCACCATTGTATTCACTTGGTCAGAGCCCGTCAACTTTGAGATGAGGTTAATCACCGAGATAACACTACCTCCTGAGTCAAGCGCAAACTCCCCCACCTCATTCGAACCCAACTCATATGGTGTTGCAAAACCATTTTCCCACTCAAGAGGTAGTCACAATAAAACCCACAAAATAGTATGTTGCATCGTCCATCCAACCCCCTAAGTCAGGTGTTCAACATTTGTTCACCTTGTCAAATGAAGAGGTAAAACTACAAACATGAAAAAACTAGTACGGTTTGACCACTGAGACCACTTCTACCAGCCTTTCCAATGAACCTTCTCCAAATGACCCTTCCTTACAGTTACCTCGACCCCCCACTGATGCAAACCACCAGAATCCAAATTTTCCACTATGTCGTCTTACAACCAATGCCAATACCTGTGCCACACCTAACTATAGTATCGTCGATGACTTGGCACAGTCACCCACAACCATGTTCTCTTTGGAGGTCCTTAAGAATTTTCTGATACAACGCAAAGCATTGTTTTCTACGTTAGGCACCATGGACCCCATCGATGTGTGTTTAATGACTTTTGACCTTGATCAGTCTGAGCCATGGATTCCATCATCAATGGATTTCTAAATACCTGTAACCATCCAAAATCTTGTCATTAATTTTTTCATTTCTGATGAAGGTGCATCCACTTGTGTCATGGCAACCTTTGTCTGGAAAAATCTAGGCCCCCCAAGTTAGAGCCATCCTCAAATTCCTTGTGTTCTTACGACGGATGTGCCACCAAACCTCAAGGACTTGTTCCAAGTGTACTAGTTGGGTTAGCTGGTAAGACTGTCCTCATAGACATTGAAGTGGTCAATGTTCATGTCGACCACAACCTCCTCCTAGGGCATTACATGTATGCGATGAAATTCATTTCCTCGACTATTTTATGGACTATGATGCTTCCTCATAGCAGAAATATATTCAAAATCATAAGATATTACCACCCCCAAAATGTATCCTAAATAAGAAATTAATTATAAATTAGTTAAAAGTTAATTAACATCATTGGTCAAGTATTTAGTAAACCCCTATCCCCCCCTGAATGTTTTTTCGGTTGCACAAGAAACAATGTGGATTTTGGAACATGATTCGATGTGGGGTTAATTCAAAATTTTGAAAAGCAGGTAACAATGGAAAAATTCCTCCAATTTCATATTTGTTTTTATTTTCCCCAAAATATCAGACCCAAAATATGCTTCCAAATGACATCTGTCAACACATTACATCTATGATCAATCCAAATAGGATTTTGTTTAAATCTTTTGAAGAAAATTGATGCTATCATGATCAATTCGTAATATTTTTTTTCCAGTTTTCTATTCCCTAGGCTATATATTTTAAAAATTGTTTTGTGTTTCAGACATGATTGTAAGTATAGAGGAACATTTTAATATGCAATGTAGAGGAACCCTCTATTGCTTAAAAAATTTACATATTTTGTTTTATATCTTATCCTGAATAAAATATGTCAACTTGTGTCGTGTTTTAGATCTTACCCTACTTGAACAAAATATGTGAACTCATCAATGCATCAACTATCTGATCAAACCAAATTGGATCGCATTGAAATCCTTTGAGCAAAATCGATGGTGTAGTGATATGACTGACAAGTTTTTTTTTTTCATTTTTTTGTGCTTAAAATTTTTTACATTCTTATCCTACCTGAACAAAATCTATGAACCCATCAACATGTATGAGATCAAACCAAAATTGATTGTGTTTAAATATTATGAAAAAAATTGATGGTATAGTGATCGAATGACAATATTTTTTTTTACTTTTTTTGTTAATCAATTGTTGTAGTGATGGATCCCTTATTGTCCAATTGATTCAACACATAAGGTCTCTGATCAAACCAAATTGGAATGCATTTAAATCCTATAGGAAAAATCTATGGTGTAGTGATATGACTGGTAAGAATTGTTTTTCAATGTTTTGTGCTTAAAAAAAATTACATTCTTACCCCATTTGAACAAAATATACGAATACCTCAATAGGTTTTCGATCAAACCAAAATTGGTTTCCTTCAAATATTATGAAATCATTAATGGCATAGTGACATACTGACAATATTTTTTTTTACTTTTTCTATTAATCGACTGGTGTAGTAAAGGACCGCTTTTTGGTCAATTGATTGTTGTTTTTCTTTATATGATAACATTATACCAATTGCAAGTCTGATATGAAGGATAAGAATCTCTTTTGTATTCTCCCAAGATCAATATCTCTCCTTTCCTGAATGTTGCACATTATATTGATGGCAATCCAAGAGTCCCCAAAGATAGTCCATTATGCTTGATTAATCATTTTTTTTTCAGTCCCCAAGCATAAGAATAGATGATATTTTCACCTGGGTCAAAGATAACCCCTCTCGCACCTGCCACCCCTATGAAATTTTTGTATTTTATTAGTCTATAAAATGATTTATCATGTATTGTATATGTAGAGTAATTAACTTTTCCCTTTATCATTTACTGTAGAAATCAGTTTAGACAATCTGTACGTGAATCTAAAAGCTTGGTTGGAAGGAGAAAAGTGATTGAAGGTTTTTACTAAAGGTTATAATTTATGTTGTATTTATATTATTCCTTTATAGATACTCTGTTTTTTCATTCTTTCTTTCCAATTAAGAGATCATGTGTAACCTGCGTGGGCCATTTTGGCTTCCTATCATGACTGTAGAATTTTACTTCTTATAAATTTGATCATGTTCAATACAGAACCTGTTATGTTTCCACATGAAGAACAAATGTAATTTACTCCATATGTTGTGGAAGAATATATGTGAATACTTGCTGAAGAGGATGTTGAAAGATAAAAAAGACGAAAAATGAAACAACAATTGTCCATACGGTGACAAAAGGCACATAAATTATATATATTTGCAGAAACTAATTGTTCGAGTGATGATGATGTATCCAGTGGTAATAATGTTGAGAACCAACCTAATGATAGGGAAATAACTTATCAACAATGAGTTCATTCAACTCTGCAGTATATTAAGGGAAAGGCTCCAAACTTTGATACGATTTCTCTTATTAAAGGGGAAAATGGTTTGGAAGAAATTATTATATGCAAAGTTATAGATGACTCACATACAGGTAATGTAGAGTTGAAAACATTAGATCCTTTTGGTGATGATCCAATTATTTACACTATTAGTACCAATGAAACATGGATACATACTATGTGTGATGTTCTTCTTGTTTAAATGGTGTATGCAGATGAAAGTGGAAATTTTATGTTGAACCATCCTTCATTTTCTGAAATAATATCACAATTATATTCAAGTGGTCCAGATGAAAATCACAAAAACACTCAACTGCAATCATCAAGCAAGGGTTTTATATGGGATCGTGTTCAGATGTGACTCCCCTACTGACTAAACATGGTCATTTTGTGAATATTGGTAGAAATAAATTCATTCAAATGGATGGTATATTGGTGCACAACACAAATCCATTTGATTTTAACATAAAGGAAGGTATCTATGTCCATATTTATTATGAAAATTTGTCTGGAATGTTTGAAGATGTCATTGAAAATTCCATATCCTGTAGAATTGTTGGATTGTTTAGTAGATGCTTCAACTGGTGGAACATTTTGTTGGGTAATAATATTTGGAAATCATGTAGATGCTTTTGATAGAGGCCACTATATTCCTGAAGGTATGGATTTGCATCCACATGAGGTGTTTTACACAAATCAAGGTCTGTTGATACCAACTGAAATAACTGATGGTGAGTATACATGTGTATATTTTAATATATATTCTTCAACTCATATATTAAAAATTTATTTAGAGTTCTAACGTTATATTTTATTGTGTTGTAGTCATTGTTGATGTTTTCTTTACTGTGAGATTTATTAAAAGGTGGGGCACTAGCAGTCGAAAAGGATAATTTTTTTTTTGTCTTTTTATTGCTATGGATGATGATAAGCACACCAATTTTCAACTTCTTACAACAAAATGTGACAATGAAGTTGCGACTGCTAGATTAGATACCTCTACAAAATATGGAACAAGCAATGCATTTCCATCATATGACAGAGTCTTGCAACCCAATTGAGTACATCATCACAATATTAATCTTATTTCCTACAAAGTTTTCAATCATATAAGGTCTTGAAACATTATACGCAGTGAGTTTTAAGTGAAAATTCCTTGTTTAGATGAAAGTTTCATGGTTACTTTTGAACTAATTGCAATGCATTATGAACCTCCTAGGATTGTAAAGAATAATAATTTTCTAGAGTTCAACATAGAACGCTATGAGAATATTAAGGAGGAAGTTTTCTATACATGGCCAACCATTCCTGATAGACATCCAACTTCAGGCTTAAGTGATCAAACTCAACCTATTGGTAAATGGAGAATGGGACCAAAATTTATATTTCATTATTTGTATAATAGCCTACAACCTTGTGTACAAGTACACTTTTCATTGGATTCACACCAATGGGATATTTTCCATTAGAGTTATGGATTAGGGATGAGGACTAGTGCACCCCATTTCCTTTCATTAATAAAATTTTATACTCTTTGGTGTAATATGTATGGTGAATTATATCATTTAGTAAATATGAATTATTTATTTATTGCATTCAATTGTTCTGGTATTTTAATGTTATATTATGAATGTTTTTTCATTTCCATGAAATTTTTCTCTATATATGAAATTTGAATGTTTGAAACAATGATATACATTTTGTATCATGTGGGCTATTGAGAATATTGTTTTGTTCTCTCTTCAAAATTCCCTAAAAGATACTTATTTTTGTCTTCTATAATCATCAAAACATGCCCTGTTCATATATGCACTTATAGAAAACATAAAGTAGAACTTTCCAAAAACAAAACTATACAAAAGCGGTATTTTCTTCATCTTTGTGGGGAAAACCATCTAAAAGTAACTCTGGAATGGTCTAAATAGTTTTTATCCCTTCTTAGTATTTATTCATGTAGACAATATTTCCTTTTCATAATTACATGAAGTGCAATTTATATGTATATGAACTCTAGTTCTATACGTTAGTAGCTGCTCCAAGATCAAATGTGTTGATCATTTTGGACTTTTAGTCTTCTGAGTAATCTTGGAGTATTTGATAGACCAATTTAGAGAATGTTGAATAATGTATTACATTTCTACTTGAAATATAATATGATTTTTTCTGAGGAAAAATTCAATGTTTTTTAACCCTTTTAATCCAAGGACTAAATTCACATTATTTAATCTAACATAGCAATAAAAGCATTCTTCATGTGCTAGTAAGAACATTACATAGTGAAACTGAATTATTCAAGTTGAACATGATGTGTTTTAAGATTCATCACTATTCCACTATTCAATATTTTCAATTTTATCCTAAAAAATTCTATTGTGAAAAAATATTAAAAATGGGCCCTAGTTCACCAATATTCACACATAGGGTTCAATATTTGTCTTGTTTGAGTGATTCAAATTGGAAAATGTGAGTTTTATTATTCTCTCTCTCTTTTTTTTTTTTATATTTTCAGATTTTCATTTAATACTTGCAAATACCAGGAAATTTGGATAAGTAATTTTAATTGACAAAAATGACTAAGTAATGGAAAATTGGCTCAAGTGGCTAACGAAAAATGACCACCATTTCCGCAATGAGAGAGAGAAAATAATTCTAAAAGCACCATCCTGTAGGTGTATGAATAATGCACCTAAAAATAGTCTCGGTTTGGGAAAAAACAATATATTCAAGAATATATTGGCCTGCCAAAACAACCACTCAACCTGTTTTGCACCTATAACTAGCCTAAATGACCTTAGCAAATGCTTGCCATTTTGTCAGCTACGAGGGACAAAACATTTATGAGAGCATCATCTTTCAGGTGGCGGAATTACGTAGTTGACCATTGAATAATTCTTGATAAAAATTATATGGAAAAGAAGATAATGGCCTTCCAAAACAACCAATCAATCTGTTTTGATCCATGCTAGAAAATGCTCTCCATTGGAAAAATTGGTTAAGTATTGAAAAATGGCCCAAGTGGACTTGGGAAAATTCTCTCCATTTCCTTCCTAATAGAGAAAAAATTATTATGAAGGAACCATCATGTAGGTAGATGATTAATGTGCTTCACCATTGACTCAATTTTGATAAAGTCTAGTAAGAATATATTGGCCTGCCCAAACAACCATTCATCATGTTTTGCACCTAAATCTGGTCTAAATGGTCTTAGGAAAATGATCATCACTTTTCAACTATGAGGGATAAAATTATTCTGAAAGAATCAACTTGCAATTGGATCATTTACGAACTTGACCTTGACTCATTCTTGGAAAGAATTGTCTGGTCAAGAAGATAATGGATTGCCAATAGAACCAATCAACCTGTTTTGCACCATGCCAGAAAATGCCCCCATTGGAAAAAAATTTCAATTATTGAAAAACTAGCCCAAGTGGCCTTGGGAAAATTCCCACCACCTTCTCCCTTAGATAGAGAAAATTATTATGAAGGCACCATCTTGTATATGGATGATTAACATGCTTCACTGTTGAATCAATTTTCATAAAAAATAACTATTCAAGATTATATAGGCCTACCAAAACATCCTTTCATCCCTTTTTGCACCTAAATATGGACTTAGGAAAATGCCCACCATTTATTACCAGTGAGGGATAAAATTATTCTAAAAACATAAGATTGCAGGTGAATGATTTATGCACTTGACCATTGGATCGATTCTGGAAAAAGGTATAAGTTCAAGAAAATATTTTCATTCCAAAACATTCCCTAAACCTATTTTATACCATGCCAAAAATGCCCTCAATGGAAAAAATTGACAAGTATTGAAAAATTGGACGAAGCGGCCTTGGGAAAATGCTCGTCATCCTACCTGAGAGAGAGAAAATTGTTATGAATGCACCATCATGTAGGTGGATGATTACTGCAATTATCATTTACTCAATGTTTATAAAAATTATCTGGTAAAGAATATATTGTCCTACCAAAACAACCATTCATCTTGTTTTTCATCTAAATATGGCCTAAATGGCCTTAGGAAAATGCCCACTAATTCTCTAAAGTGAAGGATAAAATTATTATGAAAATAGAATCTTACAGGTGGATGATTTACGCAATTTACCATTGGCTTAGTTTTGGTAAAAAGTACATGGTCAAGAAAATATTTCCCTTCCAAAAAAACCACTCATCTTGTTTTGCACCATGCCAGAAAATGCCCTTGTTGGCAAAATTTGACAAGTATTGAAAAAATTGTCCAAGTGACCTTGGGAAAATGCCTGCCATTTCCTACTGGAAAGATATAATATTTTTATAGGAAACATAATATACGAGGATGATTAATGCACTTCACCATTGACTAAATTTTGATAAAAGTATTTGGTAAAGAATATATAGGCCTTCCGAAATAGCCATTCATCTTGTTTTGTAACCAAATCTGGTCTAAATGGACTCAGGAAAATGCCCACCAGGGATATAATTATTATGAAAACATAAGGTTTTATGTGGATTATTTACGCACTTGAAAATTTTCTCAGTTTTGGACAAAAGTCGATGGTAAAGAAAATATTGGCCTGCCAAAAAAACCACTCATCATGTTTTGCACCATGCTAGAAAATTCCCTCGGAAAAATTTGATAAGTACTAAAAAAATGGCCCAAGTGGCATTGGGAAAATGCCTGCCATTCCCTACCTAAGAGAGAGAAAATTGTTATGAAGGAAACATCCTATAGGTATATGATTAGTGCACTTCCCCATTGACTAAATTTTGATAAAAATTCTCTGGTAAAGAATATATTGTCATGCCAAAACAATCATTCAACCTGTTTTGCACCTGAATCTGGCCTAAATGGACTTACGAAAATTCCCACCATTTATCACCAATGAGGGATAACATGATTATAAAAACATAATATTGCAGGCGGATTATTTATGTACTTGACCATTGTTATCGGAAATTCTCAATCAACGCAGACAAAGATTGTTTCCCTAGTCTACACGAGGTAGATCTAGAACAAAATGTTGATGTAATTGTAACTTCAGAATGTACTCACTTGTATTTCTTATGTATTGTACCAAGATGTATATTCCGGGAAGTGTTTGTAATGTAATTGAGTCATGTCATGCCCTGATGTTCTGATCGGGAGTTTCTATAATTTAAACAAGTCATGTCAAGTCATTGTGGGTAACCCTCCTATTGGTCAAGGGTTAAATTCCCCACAGTTGTGGGGCCCTAGGGTTATTATACTATCCTAGAGAATTTGACCCTATGTGAGTCATTGTAAGTCAAGGCAATAGTCCCCACTATTGTGTTAAGGATAACCCTCCTTGTTGGTCGGAGGAGGAAAAGTCCCCACAAGTTATGGGGCACTAGGGTTATTAGACACTACTAGAGATGTCGGCTCTAGTAAGTAATTATTAAGTGAGTCCGACATGTTAGAGTGGGATTCAAGTGAACAAAAGAATATAAATAGAGAGTGAGACTCTTTATTTATCACACACACACTCACTCATTGGGGCGCATGCATGAGAGAGAAGTTGATGGGATCAGAGAGAGAGACTACTGCTATCGGGAGATCATCTTTATGTTTTCGGGTTTTAATTTTTGTGCTGATTCTATCTCTGAGGAAGTTGTGGGGTTTTCTCCTTTATGGTTTCCCTGAGGAAAATTCTTTGTGTCTCTTTTCTCTTGTGTTTTATTGTTGTGCATGTTATTCTCTCAGGTAAAAATCCTAAGATCATAATACTAGCTTGAATGATAAAAATCTAACATGGTATCAGAGCTAACCTAAGAAGAAGACATTGTGTAGCTACAGAAGTTAGGTATTCTTACTTTTTGGGTCTCTCTCCACAATCCATCAGCAAAAGTATGCTAGGATGACTCTCCATTGAAGGGCGCATCTTTCTGTCGAAGCGGAATTCGATTCCGAACATTTTTAGTTTTTGGTGCAGGAAATTAGGGCTTCTTACAGAAGAGGAACTTTTGAGTGAACTTGGCATAGGATTCCTCTCCTCATCAAAATCGAAGTTTAGATACCTAGGTCTATATTTTTGGTTGGGTGAAACTTCGGGAAAGTTAAACCCTAGTTTGACCTCGAGCTGGAAAAACCCTAAAATACTAAAACTGATATGTTTTGGTACATTCACTATATCTAGGGATTGGAAAAGGGTTAGGAGCTGAAAATTTCATAGGCCAAATATAAAATCCTTATTTACATTGTATCCAAAATTCAGCCTCAGATACACTATATTCTGGGAGATATGATCCCTCCAAGTTAGGGTTTCAGCCTCTTCCAGGATTCATCCCTAAATAGGACACCTAGGGAGAATTGCTATATATTGGGATACAAAGGTCCAAATTAAATTTATGAAGATGTTCCAAAAAGGGAATAGATTTTAACTTCTGTGGTTTGAGTTTCAGACACAGAAGATGAAACAATGACATGTGGCAGTCCATACAACTTCACTGTTCTGAATAGTCCTGAAATAGGTCACCTTTGGAAAATGATCATAAGTCCCAATTGGTGAAACCAATTCTGATGAAACCTATGGTGTTGGAACAGGGATAGACAAGGATACCATAGTACAAATTTTTAGAGACAAGTGAGTAGTAATTTCAGAGATATCGCAGAAACAGTATCAGGAATTTCTCTAGAAGAAATTGGAAAACTAGGGCTTCCTGTTCCGAGAGCTTCCCTCCACTGTTGTCAGAAAAGGAGTACATTGGACAGCTCAAATTGAAGAGATATAGATTTCTATCCAATCATATTTGAAAGATTCCAAGTTTTTAAAATTAGGTTTTCTCTGACAAACCCTAGATCAGCTAGCTCCAGAACTAGGACAGACACCTCAAATCGGTAAGATATAATCTTTTTCTATTTTCATTTGAGGTTCTCATTTCGAAGTGATCTATCACATCAGCTTGATGATAAGATTGGTGAAGTTGAAAAATTCCAAGCATCGAATTATTTGATCTCTCTGAAGAAAATGAATTGGACATCTACATGAGTAGAGAGGTTCCAGTTCCAGAGGGAGATGAGGCTCAAAGCCTTACACAAGAAGAACTTGGTCAAGGCCAAGAAGATCATTGTTGATTCAATCATTGATCACCTTGTACCAAAAGTGTCTTCCCTAAAGAAACTGAAAGAGATATTTGATTCCTTGACCAAGCTATTTGAAGGGATGAACATAAATCAGAATATTACTTTAAGAAACCAGTTGAAGAATGTGAAGATCGAGAATGCAGAGACCATACAGTCATACTTTACAAGGGTCTCTCAAATCAAAGAACAACTTGTAGTAGTAGAAGAAGAAGTGGAGAATGCAGAAGTGGTGATAGCCACCTTGAATGGCCTCCCGGGATCATGGGATTCATTCATTCAAGGAATGTGTCCCAGAAGGAAGTGATTACTTTCATAAAGATTTCGGGAAGAGCACACACAAGAAGATGCTCAACTCATAGTAAGAGAAAATAATATGGGAAGATCAAGCTCTCACCATCCAAAGAAGATCCCTCAAGTGATGAGGAATATGAAGAACTCAACTCTTGAAGAACCTCTTATCCATCTTAGCATTTGGATAAGAAACGATGCTATTATGAATGAAGAATATGATGAAGCTGAAGGCTCAATAAGGAGTCCACCCACGAAACAAATAAAGATAAGTATTCAATTGTCATTTCATGATATTGTTTTGTTATGCATTTGTTTATATTCAGTTAATGTATTAAGCATGATAGAATGTTTGCATTAATAACAGTATACTACTAATATGCATGTGATGGGTAAGTAGCTCATGGTACTACACAAAGTCTCCATTGCTACTTATGTAGTATGAAACCTCTTTGCTGACATATTGGATTAGTGCACAATCTCAATGTTGTCTTGGTGGAGATGGAAGGCATCTAGAAAAGTTTCCGTGAGATATGGATGAATGTTGTATTGGCTAAAATAGTTGCATAATCATATATATATGCATAAGAATTTTCCAGTATGAATATTCCTTATGAAATGTTTCTAACCATACAACTAATGCATTTGACTTGTAGGAAAGATCACATACATAATCTCCTACAAGCAAAGAAGGATGAGACTTGTTCCGAAGAACAAGTGATGACAGTTCAAGATGAAGAATAATATGCTGAATGCAGTGACATCATTGATGCAGAACCTTGAAGCTATGAAGAAGTAACCAAGAAGAAAGGTAATACCAGTTCAAGAAGAATGATGTCTAGGATGCAGTATCTATATGTGAAGGGAAGTTCATAGTTCCATCATGCAGTAGATGGAAACATCGTGGGAGTTGAGACACATGACAGGAAGAATCATGTGTGCAAATGAAAGAAGGCCTTGTACGAGTTTAGGAGACACCCATGGGATAACACATACATGATGAGCTTGATGAAGATCTTAGCCTTTGCTACAAGGTTGAAGATGAAATCCTATAGAGGATCACAAGCTCACAGATGGGTGCGAGAAGAAATTTTGAAAAAAGTTCAAGATAGAGGATCTTAGTATCCAGGGATCCTATATGGATACATAGAATATTAGTAGCAGAGGAAGCTACTTGTCACTCCAGTACTGGATGTTTCAGTACATAGAGTATGAAAGATAGAGGGAGAATGATGCTCTGCTTCAAAGGGAGTGACTGTAGAAGATCCTGAGGTTCAACATGGTACAACATGATGGACAGATTATTAATGACTCTAGGATTTACTGAGAGTAAAATGGATTCCGACCTTTGCTTCAAGGATGAAAGCAGAAGACCAGTGATGCTCCTGTTATGTGTCGATGCACTATTTTCTAGGCATAGAGGTGTGGCAAAATGCGGATGGAATCTTCCTCGGACAAGGGCAATATGCAGTAGAGATCCTGAAGAGGTTCAAGATGATGGACTCCAAGGCCATGACCACACCTATGGCATTGAACATGAAGCTATTGAGTGATGCTTCATCTCAGTCGGTTGATGCCATGATGTATTGCCAGATGATTGGGTCCTTGATGTACCTGATGAATACGAGATCAGATATTTGCTTTGCTATGAACACCTTGAGCCAGTTCCTGACAGATCCGAGACATGTTCAATTGATTGCTGCAAAGCATATTCTAAGGTACCTAAAGGGTACAGTTGATTATGGGATCAAGTATGAGGTGAATTAGAATATTAACGTGGAGGGTTATGTTGATTCATATTGGGCAGGCAATGCCATCGATAGGAAGAGCACTTCAGGGTGTTGCTTCAGTATGGGATCAGGTGTGATCTCTTGGTTTAGTAGGAAGCAATCCTGTGTGGCACTGAGTACAGCTGATATAGAGTATGTCACAGCTTGTTCAGCTAGTTGTGAGGCAGTATGGTTGAGGAAGCTACTGTCTGATTTATTTGATCTCTAGTTGGATGCTGCTTGTATATATTGTGACAACCAGAGTTGTGTGAAGTTGTCGGAGAACCCGGTGTTCCATGACAAGTCAAAGTATATCGAGATCAAGTATCACTATATCAAGGATATGGTACAGATAGGAGCAGTGAAGCTCCAGTATGTTGCGACGGACAAACATATAGCTGATGTGTTGACGAATCCATTATATAGAGTGAAGTTTGAGTACTTCAGGGAGAAGCTTGGTGTTCTCCAAATCGAGGTTCCTTCCAAGGGGAAGTGATGAGTCCGTGAGCCATTCTGACATGGTGAGAGGATTGGTTCCTTCCATGGTCAAATGTAAGGGCTGAGCCATTCTATCATGGTGAGAGGATTGGTTCCTTCCATGTTAGATATGAGTGCTGAGCCATTCTGATATGACTGTAGGATTGGTTCCTACATGATCATATATAAGGGATATTTCCATTCTCTGAATGGAGGTGCCTGGTCACTTACTAGGAATACTCGGTCTAGGACTGAGGGCCATTCTAATATGATTGTGAGATGTAGTCTTACATTATCAGATGTGAGTACATGGTCATTCTGATGTGATTGAGGGATGTGTTCCCACTTGATTAGATATAAGGGCTATTGCCATTCTTTGAATGGAGGCACCTGGTCAGTTACCAGGAAAGCTCAGTTTGGGACTAAGGGCCATTCTGATATGATTGTGAGATATGTTCTCACATGATCAGATATGAGTGCATGGCCATTCTAATGTGATTGAGGGATGTGTTCCCACTTTATCAGATATAAGGGTTGTTTCCATTCTCTGGGAGAATGGAGGCACTTGGTCAGTTACCAGGAACACTCAGTCTGGGACTGAGAGCCATTCTGACATGGTGAGAGGATTAAGTTCCATCCATGGTCAGGTGTAAGTACAGAGGCTTTTCACATATGGTAGTAGGTGTTTCCTACCATGCTGGTGATTATAAGTGCTACGCCTTTCCACAGATGGTAGTAGGTGTGTCTTACCATGCTGGTGGATGTAAGTGTTGTGCCTTTCCACATATGGTAGCAGGTGTGTCCTACCATGCTGGTGGATGTAAGTGCTGAGCCTTTCCACAGATGATAGTAGGTGTGTCCTATCATGCTGGTGGATGTGAGTGCTATGCCTTTTCACAGATGATAGTAGGTGTGTCCTATCATGCTGGTGGATGTGAGTGCTATGCCTTTTCACAGATGATAGTAGGTGTGTCCTATCATGCTGGTGAATGTAAGTGCTGGGCCTTTTTGACAAGGTTGTGGGATGTGTTCCCGCATGGTCAGATGTGAGTGTTGGGAGTGCCTTTCTGACATGGTGTTGGATGTGTTCCTCTCATGGTCAAATGTAGGTGCTGGGCAAGCCATTCTGACTTAGGGTCAGATATAAGCGCTGAAGAATACCTACATGGAGGCTAGGCGTATAACCAACATGAAAAAGGGGCTGGCTCTTTAGAAATTCTTGTGACGAGAAGAATCATGAGATAGCACCCGTGATGATGATCCAGCAGTGATGATCCAGATCAAGTGATGATGATCCAGATCCAGTGATGATCTAAATCCAGTGATGATGATCCAGATCGAGTGATGATCCAGATCTAGATGAAATGACAAGAACTCAATGATGATCTAGATGATACAAAGAAGAAGACTTGTGCTGATAAATTGTGTCAAGAGAATACCTTCCTAGTTAAGAGGGAGTGTTGATGTAATTGTAACTTTAGAATGTATTCACTTGTATTTCTTATGTATTGTACCTCGATGTTTATTCTGGGAAGTGTTTGTAATGTAATTGAGTCATGTCATGCCTCAATGTTTTGATTGGGAGTTTCTATAATGTAAACAAGTCATGTCAAGTCATTATGGGTAACCCTCCTATTGGTCAAGGGTTAAAGTCCCCGCAGTTGTGGGGCCTTAGGGTTATTAGACTATCCTAGAGAAGTCAACCCTAGGTGAGTCATTGTAATTCGAGGCAATAGTCCCCATCGTCGTGTTAAGGATAACCCTCCTTATTGGTCGGAGGAGGAAAATTCCCCACAAGTTGTGGGGTACTAGGGTTATTAGACACTCCTAGAGATGTCGGCTCTAGTAAGTAATTGTTAAGTGAGGCTAACATGTTGGAGTGGGCTTCAAGTGAACGAAAGAATATAAATAGAGAGTGAGCCTCTCTATTTATCACACACACACTCACTCATTGGGGCACATGAGTGAGAGAGAAGTTGCTTTGATCAGAGAGAGAGACTACCGCTGTCGGGAGATCATCTTTATGTTTTCAGGTTTTACTTTCGGTGCTGATTCTATCTCTGTGGAAGTTGCGGGGTTTTCTCCTTTATGGTTTCCCCGAGGAGAATTCTTTATGTCTCTTGTCTCTTATGTTTTATTGTTGTGCATGTTATTCTCTCAATTAAAAATACTAAGATAATAATGCTAGCTTGAATGATAAAAACCTAACACAAAACACAAACAACAATGTATCCTCTCCCTAGATTGTCAAATCACTTGAATGCAAATATTTCTTATCTCACAATGGAGATGATCAATTCCCTCTAGATTCTCTTGTGATCAACTGTACCTACAAAATAATGTAAAGGAACAAGATACAAAAGTGAAAGAAACAATATAATTGAATTGTCTATGTTTTTTTTGTAAGCTGCATAATTCTATTAAAATACAAAGGAAAAATTTACAAGAGTCATCCTGGCCAAAACTGAGGGCCATCTACAGAGACTGAGAGATAGAGACAGAGACATCATTACAAGCATTGAGTTCAAATCTAAAGTAGACATAGTGTTGAGCCGAAAAAAGACCACATTTTATTCACCTTTCACATACCATTTATCACCTTATTCCTATCTTATCCTTCCATAAAACCATTAATATCCACCATTTTCATGAATAAGTATAGGTTACCTTGTTATTTTCCAACTCATTTATTTTTGAGTATTTTGAGTGAATTTGTGGTTAATTATTGAGAAAAATAACATATTTTCATTATACTTTAAAGTTGGGTGAGTTTGGTGATGCTTACAGGTGTATTTGAAGACTTTAACAAGCTCAAAAATGACCACCTAGCCTCAGATTCGAATTTCATCTTCTAGATGTGAGCTAACTTCAAGAAGAAGATCATGGAAATGTGGAGAGAATATTTCATCCAATATCTGTTGGAGAATATCGAGGGATGAGTTGTATATTTGTTGAGGATTTGAAGGGATGAGTTGTAAATTTGTTGAGGTTTTTGAGGGATAAGTTGAGAGAATAGTGGATTTGTAATTATGATCAATTCATGTATAAATAGGAGGTCTCTCTCCTCATTTTGGTTAGAGGCCTCTCTAGTGGTTTGATGGTAGAGAACTGGTTCATCTTTTTAGTCATGGATTTGATCCTGTTGTAATAGATTTCATGCTTTAGAATAGATAGTTTGATCTCTTTATATTTTGATGTCTTGTTTATGAATTAGCCGTGTTGATTTTATGTGAGCTCACAAAATAATGTTGATTGCTTTATGTCAGTTCATTTTATGCATTCTTATGGTATCTTAGATCAGATTTATTTCTTGTCATTTCCTTCTTTTCTAGATTAGATTTATTTACATGTCATTTCCTTCTTTTGCAAGTTTAATTCAATTTCAGTTATAGATTAAGTTCAACAACACTTTGCCCCTGCATATATTTTGTCTGTACCTCACAAGTTTATGTCTCTCCGGGTTGACAATTAAATCGTTGGATACATGTTATAATTTGTTTAATATTTTCACCAACATTTTGGCGCCGTTGCCGGAGAGGTGCTACAAGGGATCATAGTTTAGACAAGTAGATAGTTCATTTTTTATTGCATAGAAAGGGGGAGGGGAAATAGTAAGACGCAAGGATGAATTCACTACGGAATTTCTGTGGTGTGACAGGAAGACGCATCCACTTTAGTGGGTCGCCCCAAAGCCTTGATTGTTGTTTCTGCAAGCATGTTTATTTTTCTCCAAAGTATTTACTTTTTCTTGTAAGAGTGTTCTTTCATTTTCTACAACATTTACAGTGTTTGTAGTGTAAAGTTTGGATTTATTTTTGGGCTAGCCTTTATTTCATACTAACTTGTTTTTAATTTTGTATACGTTCATTTTTGTTTTGTACATATTTTTGTGCACTTTTAATTTTTGTTTTGCACTCGTTCTGTACTAACCCATTTCGTACTATTTTTTTTTTGTATTTGTCATGTACTCATTTTTTATCTCTTTTCTTTTTTCTAGCATTTGATTTGATTTCAGTAAAATGATGAGCATAAGCCTAGAGCGGCTCACTTAGATCCTAGCAAAAGTCAGGATCTCCTCTTCTCAAGAAGAGGAGATCTTGACAACAATCAAGGATGAAACCCCTCTTCCTGAAGCAAACAAGGAAGAATCGGAAGTTGAAGCATCATGCATATCAGATGAAAAACACTTGTTCAAACTAGAGATTGAAGAGGGTGAGGAAGGGATCTCGGGTGACCATCATGCAAACGAAAGATGCATCGAACAATGGATCCAAGTAAGTACTAGTTCAAATCAGTTTTGTTTTGCTTTTATTTCATTAACTTACATTTTCAGCATTTAGTTTCGCATATTTTTATACATCTTAGATTTCATTTTGTAAAATTAAATTTGAATTTCTGTTTAGTTTTGTTACATAGATGGCTACATTGGAAATTTCATTACACTTAGATGATTGTAAATTTCAATTAGAATAGAGTAGGTAGGTTTTAGTTTCTATTTCTAATTTAACATTAGCATGTAGGATACTTTAATTTGATGTAATGTTTTTATTTGCTAAATTTTTTATTTTTTTCTTAAATTACTATTCTGTTCTTAATTTTATTAGGAATTAGAAATTAATTTTAAATCTAAAAATATTCTTGATCTCTTTTCATTCTGAACTTTCATGTTTATTTTAAATTTTTTTAGTCATGTTAAGAATAAAAAATGCATTAGGGATTAAGTTTTTTTCTAAAGCTATGAACGATTAGACAATAAAATAATTAAATTAATAAACAAATACTGGTTTCAGTTTTCCTATATAATTTTTGTTTTAGTTTTACAATGTTTCTTTGTTTGTTTTAATATTAGCTTTTAAAATATAGATTTGAATTATAAAAAATAAAAGTTTCAAAACTTTATAATAATATATATTATTATATAAATACTAAAAAAGACTTCATTAGCCAAGTTAATGAAAATAATATTAATATAAATATTAAGAAAGAAAAAAAAGTTAAAAAATTTAAATAAATAAAACAGAGCATTTTGGCCCTCCATACGAAACCTGCAAATAGTCTTTCATTCGCAACCTGCAAACACAAACACAAACAATCCAACGTACGAAACCTACAAACATAAAATTAAAATAAAAACAACGAAACCCATAAAAATTTTCAAATAAAATGTAGTATATGAGTACGATATACTCGTCCCTCAAGCTTAGAGCATCTTCCATATCAAGAATGCTTGCATAAACCGACAAGACATATATGCTTAATACATGATATATGTCGATTGTGTTTCTGTATATACATCAACGCACTTGAGCTAGCTCAAAAATGAAACCATTTTGCAGAGCAAATAGATGAAAACTGAACCATTGAACTCCACTTTTAAAAGGAGTTCATGTCCTTAGCAGACTAACATCTCAACCTCTTTTTTACGAAAACCTCCTGTTTCTTTGATCATTAGGTCATGGTGTAATGTCTTGAAATGCACCAATGACATAGTTTCCTCATTATCTGCCGCTCCATTTCCACTTGTATCCAAATGATAACCAACAAATCCCGGTGCATGAAACTAATTTTCGGATCCTACCTATCTTTTTGTTGTATTATGCTCAGCTGTATCCTTTGTGGTATTTACATCCACTACAACTAATCCTGCGTGATTTTTGGGGTTCCATCAATGAAAAATCTCGATGTCATAGGGGTATCGGCCTAGAATGGGGAGATACAATGTGTTTGTTATAACTCAGTGCACCAAACTTTGATCTTGGTTAGGCTTAAATGCTTGACATTTATTTTGAATAATGGTTCTCCATAATTCGCAGGGTGAAATCAACTACTGGACAGGGCCACCCAACTAGGTTGGTGGTGGCGTGTTTGGTGAATTTATTTAGACGAAATGACACTTTAATGATATCCATGATCCATGTATAATTGGGTGAGATAAACGGGCCATACATCGAAGTCTTATTTACTGATTGACGCCTTTCAAACCAAATGGCTTATTTGATTGGTGAAGTGCCCCAATGCCAAGTCAAATCCCAATCAAAGATTGTCCCTTTGAAGTGATGGTTAAGTTCTTGCAATTTTTTTGGAGTGACAGCCTGTATATTAATCCTTGTGTGGTACATCCACTATCATGGGGGATTGGCCTTCCACAACCATGATACATCCAAAATCTTCAACATTCATCTAGTCTTCATGTTTGTGTAAGATGGTATATCTGCCGACCAAATATCAAAAAGCAAAAAATAGAATTTAACCCTTTCCCATGCCACAAGAGAATTAATGCCTTCATGTATTTTTACAGTCTCCAACAGATCTGTTATTTCTCCAATCAAGCCTACAATAGCTATGCAAGCTTAGGAAGCATCAATTCATTTTCCTTTTCAACAACGAAGCTTTCCCTTTATTCCTTAAATGGGCATACAACAAAAGAGAGGTTAGTACAATAATAAAAGCACCTATTTCCTTTCAATAATTTATTTGGTCGAGATTAGGGAAGAGAAATTTCCCTCCTGCGAGATAAAACTGAGCATAAATCATGGTTTCCCTAATCACCATTTAATTTGGTGTAACAAATCGCCATTCCTTGCAACGACACTAGGTCTAGTTAACTCTTATTCCAGATATCTTTCTGTCCAGCCATGCAATTCTAGCTTACAAAGTAATCCCTGCTAAAAAAGAGGTCCAGAAATTAGTTCATCTGGCGTTTATGGGCAGTATTCAGTGACATAAGTTGAGAAAAGTTTGCGTATTCCATGTTGGAATGAGGGATTTCACTGGTGTTGTTACAAAAGTTCTGGTTTTATTTACTTTTGGCTATATTTTATTGTTGGTCCCAGAACATCCATATAGATGGAACACGACCAACTCCCAAGAAAAATGAAATTACATATCTTCAAAATCGCTCTACAGTAGTAATACTTTAAAACATGATGCGTATATGATTACATTTCATTCCTTATACTGTAATCATCAGACTTATACTGTAATCATCAGACTCAGGCTTACAACTTTCAAAGAACATAACAAACGTTTTTGGTAGAACCACATAAATGAATATACATTTTTGGTTGGTATATCCATTTAAACATTATATATGAATGAATTTAGACATTATATATATGTAGACATAAATGTATTAAGTTTTCATAATAACATTTTTTCATGAATATACATTTTTGGTTGATATGATATACATTTTTCACAACACCAAACGTTTCAACCTTGTGCAATGTCTCAACTCATAAATCTTTCTTTCAATTCCCTTTTGAAAAGTTTGGGATATTTTTAAACTTTCTCTCTCTACATTGCGTCACACTTCACTACCTTTGTGGTGTATTTCATTTTGTTCTTGTCATAGATTTGGGACTTCTGAAATTTCAACATCATGTGCAATATTTAAAATGTTTTAAAGTTTGAAATCTTAGAGGGTGTGCTTTAAGGAAGCAATTTCATGTTCCAAGCTTAAAAATAAAAAATTGAGAAGGTTGTAATAATAAAAATTTCAAAGGATAAAAAAAAAAAAAATTCAGACAAAGTCCAAGTTGGAAGTCGAAAGGAGTGAAACATCTCTAAAACTATTTAAAAAGCAAAAGATCAAAATTTCAAAGGTTTCATAAATATTGCAAACAAGCTTTAGAAGGTCGTGTAACATCACGAGGTTCAAAATATTTAAAATTTAAGGGAGTTCTGAAATATCATAGGATTTTCAAAAGTTTGAAAATTGTGCCATTTTGTTGTGTCATTTTTAATGCCTCGAAGAGTGTCCTCCTTCGAGTTGTCAATCGCTGGGATATGGGCCTTGTTCCATTTTTATTTTTCATGTGAAAATCTAAGATAGCTCAAAACTTCTCTTCAAATTTCATGATTCACAAATAAATAAAAACAAGGTTTTAATAAATATTTTATGATTTACAATAAAAAGATAATTTATGTCATTAACTCTTTTTAAATGAGTTAACTTTGCTTGTAACAATATCACCTTAAAATATTCTAAGCTTAAAAAGCTCTGTAATCTTAAATTATAGCTTATTTGAAGTGACATAAAATATATTAATATTTGAAAAGCATTTCAAGGATGTGGAAAACTTAATTTTTTAAAGTGAACATATATATATATATATATATATGGGAAAGTCATACAAAATATTAAAAAGGAAATTAAATGATATGACTTGTTGTTGGTTTATCTTAGTTTAAGTAATCAATACATATGATTTTAAACATAATTCTTCATTTAACCTTTGCCACATCGGTTAAGGTAAAATCTGAATGATGAGTTGTTTAAGCATAATATCATATAGTTTTAATTTTCTCGAATGCATAGACATACAATGTTTTAAAACATATTTATAAGGGTTATAATATAGAATAAAATAAATTTAGTAACCCAAACAATATATAATAAAACATAAAAATTAATGATAGATACTTTGTCTAGTGTTTCAAATTACATTACTAAGATCTTAATGAAATTTTGAAGAACTTATGTAAAAGATGAGCAATTGGGTCTAGGCCAACTCAATTTGATTCAAAATGTAAATCTAACAAATTGAATATTAACATCTTAAACAATATATATATAAATCATTATGTTCAATGTTGAAAGCCCAAATTATCCAATTTTTCAAGAAAAAAACACACGATCTTATCAAATTGATAATAGTCCATCAATTGAACGAAATTAAACAATTCTTATTAATTTTTATTTTTGCACAGTGGGACCTGGCACATCTTCCATTGGGGGGGGGGAGTATCTGCATGGTCAGTAAAACTGCTAAACTTATCATAAAAAAAATCGCTTGTTTTCACACTCTTCTCTATTCTACGATAGTCTGCTTTTAGAGGGGTCGACCACTGAAAATGGTCGACCCTCTCTCTCTGTTGCTCAATATCTACATAAAGACGCATTAATCTTTGTATACAGAGGATGTAAAAACTCTGATTTTTATTCCAATTTCTTTTTGTTTTTAATACAAAACAATTAAAAACATAAAAAATAACACATTGACATAATATTAAAATAAACATATACAAATTTGTTTTTGTAAAATCAAATTTAAAAAACATATATACAAAAACAACTTCAGAAATAATAATAAAGGGTTACAATAACATTACAAAAATAAAAAATAAAATAAAATTGAAAATTAAAAACATATATAAATAAATAAATAAGCATTTAGGTAACAAATAAAATCATAAATGAATTTGAAATTTTCTCAAATTTTATGATTGTTGTGCTAACTTGTTTTCACAAGTCGCTTAGAAACATGTTTTGACAACATGCGTTGCTACTTTCAGGTATAAGAGCATTTTATTTATTCTCTTTAGCTTTTTGTTAAGAACATACTTTCCTATATTTTCAATGCTCTAACAAGTTTGTTACAGGGAAATACTAACCTTTTTCAGGTTTAAAGACAAACAAATGGCATGCAGAAATAATTTCCAGAATTGGAGAAGATTTTCAAAGAAATGTTCCATTGAAAGCTTGAAGAAGTTGAGTTTCCACTATGTGTGTCACGACATTTTCTACCACAAAGAAGCCTTTTAGAAACCAATTATTCCATGTCATGATTACTTACCCTTTTTCCTTCCAAGTTTATCCATCATCCATGTCAGAGTCTACTTTTTCACTGCCTTATACATCATGATTTCCCGTATGTCTACCTTTCTAAGTCGCACACATTTTCAGTTTATCTTTTTCCTTATTAATAAAACCACTCAACTTCCTTTCCGTGACTACATTGATTTATTATCCCTGCCATAAAAACTATTTGACTGTGAGATCTTTCATATATAGTCCTACCATTCATTATGTACAACTCATGTTGACTGATGTGGGATTTCTTAAGGCCCACCTTTCAACAAGTCTTGCCCCATCGACTTCAGCACCTTATCTGGGATATAGACTAGAGTTCATTTTTAGTACCTTGAGGCTTGCATGCCTTAATGGAAATTTCTCTTGCTGACAATCTTGGGAATATATCAATGTCCCTTGATCGTTATATCTTGCAAGTGGCTCAACATCAGCTCATTTATTCACACTTTGCACGATGCACTTAGGTACCTTGGAACTCATTGACATCAATGGTGAGATTGCCTCGCATTGGTTAACGACATTCATTAATGGTCGGTAATCCAATGAATTCTTTCCATGTTCGAAAACAACACATTTATTCGCATGGTAAGAATTGTACCTTTGGGTTTTGTAGAAGGTGAAGACTATATATTTTTCATGACCGTCATCAGCAGTTTTACAGCAGCATACTTTTATCCATATGAGTACCACATTTCTACTATCAGTTCTCATCTTTTACTTCGTCCAACCAAGCAGTAGTTCAGTTCCTTCAATTCACATTCTATGATCTAGTAGCAACAGCAGCAGCCACATTCCTATTGCATAAGTTCATCAATTTTTGGGTAAGTGGAGGTATGTTGTTTTCTAATCTTTAACCATGTAATTCCTTAAATGCTATAAAATGAATGAATTTGGAAAATTCCCTCACTATATTCCCTTTCTCCTTTTCCTAAACCGAATACATCTTAAGTTGGGGGGGGGGGGGGGGGGGGGGGGGGGGGGGGGGGGGGGGTACTATGCATTACCATTTTACATATTCATCATCTCATTTACCCTTAATCAATATGTCTTTCCCAAGCTATGCTATATATATTGACATGATTCATAATATGAAGAAAAGGGATTTATAATATACATTGATGGTTCATCATTTCTAATGCATAAATATTATGTATTGCTGCAAAAATACAAGTAAAAGAAATGAATGTTGTTACCACAAGAACCAATATTTGTTATACTTATGGTTGTCACACAAGAACCAACGATAAGGAAAACTGCTGCTACTCATGCATTTCAAATCATGGAATGATTTACTGTTACATACCATCATCATATAAAGCCCAACCAAAAGTTTTAAAGAGAATCAATGCATAGTTGCATGAGGACATGCAACCAGTCAAGTTGGGGGGAATGTTGAGCCGCAAAAAGACCACATTTTATTCACCTTTCACATACCATTTATCACCTTATTCCCATCTTATCCTTCCATAAGCCCATTAATATCCACCATTTTCATGAATAAGTATGGGTTACCTTGTTATTTTCCAACTCATTTATTTTTGAATATTTTGAGTGAATTTGTGGTTAATTATTGAGAAAAATAACATATTTTCATTATACTTTAAAGTTGGGTGAGTTTGGTGATACTTACAAGTGTATTTGAAGACTTTAACACACTCAAAAGTGACCACCTAGCCTCAGATTCGAATTTCATCTTCTAGATGTGAGCTAACTTCAAGGAGAATATCATGGAAATGTGGAGAGAATATCTCATCCAATATTTGTTGGAGAATTTTGAGGGATGAGTTGTAGATTTGTTAAGGATTTGAAGGGATGAGTTGTAAATTTGTTGAGGTTTTTGAGGGATAAGTTGAGAGAATAGTCGATTTGTAATTATGATCATTTCATGTATAAATAGGAGAGATCTTTCCTCATTTTGGTTAGAGGCCTCTCTAGTGGTTTGATAGTAGAGAACTGGTTCATCGTTTTAGTCATGGATTTGATACTGTTGTAATAGATTTCATGCTTTAGAATATATAGTTTGATCTCTTTATATTTTGATGTCTTGTTTATGAATTAGTTGTGTTGATTTTATGTGAGCTCACAAACTAATGTTGTTGCTTTGTATCAAATCGTTTTATGCATTCTTATGTTATCTTAGATCAGATTTATTTCCTGTCATTTCCTGCTTTTCTAGATTAGATTTATTTACATGTAATTTCCTGCTTTTGCAAGTTTAATTCAATTTCAGTTATATATTAAGTTTAGCGACACTCTGCCCCTGCATATATTTTGTCTGTACCTCACAAGTTTACGCTCTCTTCGGGTTGACAATAAAATCGTTGGATACCTGTTATAATTTGTTTAATATTTTCCCCAACACATAGACATAGACATAGTTATGAACACAGTTTCCAGACACAGACATAGATAAAGTAAATAGGTACAAAGTTCAAAATTGAAGAAATCCATGGTTAGGATTGACAGAAACCAGTGGACCAAAAAACCTACAGAATGAGAGGAACAAAAACCAGGGACGAGGGGTCCATTATGCTGCTGGGGAACACAAACTTTAGGCCTGAGGAACTTCTTCTATGATGGGGAAAACCTATCATTCTTCCTGTGACTTAGTGGGTGAGTTTGTGGTGGATTCTTGAATTGGTGGAGCTAGACACAGCTACTGGTCAGGAATCTAGCTGAACATTTCCTTCAGATGCTTGAAGAGAGGCTCAATCATCAAAGGGATGGGGAAGGGTGGTGCAGGAGGAGCCTTTGTTGTGCACCCAGTTATGCTTCCACTACCACCTCCACCAAGACTGGTGAGAACCAAGCCCCCGGTTTCACTTCCACTGCCACCACCACCATGCCCTGAAATTCCTACAGTTCCCTTCCAGGAAAATGAATTATCCATGGCGGTGAGCTAAGCGTTTATCTCAACAATTCTGGATTTCACAACAAGGATGGAGTCGCGGGTGTCGAACCAGTTGGTGAACATATCTTCCAAAAAATTGCTTAACATGTTTTTCATGAGCCAGTAATGGTTAATCTGACTTTCATCTTGACCGGTTGCTAGCTTCTGGTTCAGAACATGATTTTCCCAGGCTTCCACTAGGATACGAATGCGAGAAGAGATATGGGGTTTGTAGTTGGCTGCTACCTGGAGGCTGCAGCTACACTGGGATTTTCCTTTGCCTGAGCTAGCCCTTCTTGATGTACCTCTTTGGTGTGACATGGAGATTCGATTGCACCACTTCTTACACAACTTGACAGACTGAGCAATACTGAGGAAAATGAAATCGAGAACCACCAGTCGCACAGAGAGCTCGACGAATTGTAGAAATAAGAAGAGACCACATCGAATGCCAAATTGAAATGCCATGACATTCATATCCGCCTTCCCCCCTGCTGTGGTACTAGCACGTAATGAATTCTGCTGCAGAGCCATGAAAACTAAGAGGAAACAGGTCTTCGCCACCCCATGTCGCAGGTGCCGAAGAGACAAGCCGAGCTTCTCCCACGCATAGAGGACGTCAAATGTTCTAGATTATGGTGGAGTCAAGGTTGATGGAAGGGCCATGAGGTTGATGGATGCCACGTGTCCGGGGAAGATGTCGAGGTGATACGTGTCGTCGGTCCTTAGATTGATCACCTGCATCTGGGAGGGAGAGGTCGAATTTGGCTAATTGAATGCTCTTGAGAATCACTATATTGTCGAGGGGGTCCTGTAACATGCCTTCCACAAGAGAAAGAGGAGATTTTATGCCTGAGTTTTCTAAAAAATCATCTAGGGCATTGGATTTCTTGGGCACATGGTTAAAGGTGATAGCTTGCATGTGATTCAAAAGGGTGGCTAGAATGGTTAAGCCATGTGCTGAACACTGGTTGGAGGTGACTTTGGAAACCGATGAGCCGTAGATAATTTTGGAAGCCAAGGAGAGGATGATGGCCAAGTCACCTTCCACAATCACGGGAAGAATATTAAACATGTTGACTATTGATAAACCTGCTACCATACCTTCCAGATTAGTGACATTGTTGTATTTGTGACCCATGTTGTCATGGAAAATATGAATGATATCACCATTGTGGTTTCTTATGGCTCCCACGAAGCCTGCCAATCTAGGGTTTCCCTTAGACACTCCGTCAAAGTTCAACTTGTAAACATGCACAGGGGGTGGATCCCAGTGCAGGGGACTCACCACACGCATTATGGTTTTGCTGGTGGAGGGGGGGACAATGGAGGAGTTAAAGTTTAGGGATTTCAAGATGCCTAGTCCACTCTAAGAGGTGGGGAGGTCCTCTTTTGTCCATCCTTTGGAGTGAATCGTTTTGTGAAGATTTTTTTGATCCGTTCCCAAAGAGCTATGTCAAGGAGAAAAACAATGAACAATTCACAATAAACACAAATTATTCATGGAAAAGGGAAACATATTTATATTAATAGAGATATATAATAAAACTACAACCAAAGACTTGATGTTGAAGTGTTGTTCTAACAATGCTCTTGACTCACAATCACAAGGTCTACTCTCTCACTCACAAGATCATAATCTTTTCCTCTCACACTCTGAATGATTCCACTAGCATAAAGGTGATTTCTTTGCCCCTCCCTCACTCACGGGGGAGAGGTTGCTTATATAAATCAAAAGGGATGAAATTGGTTGATATTTTTTGGAAGGAAGGTGAGATATCAACCCTAGAGGTAAGGGGTACAAGATCCACCTACTCCCGTCAATTGGGATAAGCCTCCATGAGGAATTTCATCTAGAAGGTTCTTGAACTATCTTATTTTTTCCATTTTGAGAGTGTTGACACTCCTTGAAAACTAGCATAAGGATTCAGGAAGGGATGATTCTCTTTGTCCAAGTGCAACAAGTGTCATCGGTGCTTCTTGTCAATGGGAAAAAGGTGTCGGACAAGGATGACACTTTATGTCAAAGGACAAAGTGTGCCAGGGCTCCTAGGATTGAGAAAAAACTCCTCCAAAAGATTATTTTGACAATGGACTTCAAGGGATTTGATAAATTAACCGTTCTTAGGTGTAACTAAATGCACCCCCAAAGTATGAATCTAGAGGGACGTGATGGGTGAAATAATTCTCTAGATGTGATTTGGAATCAGAGGCAAAAGAATGGTGAGTGAGGTCTTGACAAAGTACCAACTTAGAAACTATCTAACTCAAATATAGTGCAAATCCATATGTAATGACCAAGTCATGGCTACTAATAATACAATATAGATCCATGATACACAAATGGAGACATAGCTACGAAATATACACTGTATATCTATTTCATCCAGACTCAAACTTGAGCATAGTCACTAAACATACATTATGGATCCATGCATTGACTTAAAATTACTCCATCGAAACTTGAGGATAGGAACATATTAAAGTGACCTAGACACTTAGAGTATTCATTCCAATCCCAAATATTATGATTCTATCCATGTGAATATATGTCTTGACGGGGAACATGATAGAAACCACTTGATTATCGATAATTGATGTATATCGTTAACAAGTACGATGGAAATCACCATTAATGTCAATGATTCCCAATGTACTTTAGTACATTCCTTCGAATGTGAATAGATGAGTTGCATTAGAACAATCGACGAAATATTTCAATTAGAGACCAATGATTAAAGCCCACTGTCGAAAACAAGGAAACCTACCATTGAGGCATGCAAGCTTCAAGGTACTTGACTCATTTCTAAGATTAATTCCTATATTATTTGTTGGTGTCGATGAGAATAGACTCATCGAAGGAGTTCCATGATGTTTCCCCCATCATTGACATGAAACTTGGAACAAAAATGTTTTTGAAGTAATTTTGATTAGGGATCAACCAAAGGACTAACTCAGATATGATTGACTCAAAGGAAGGTAAGGTAACTACAGAGGTAATCTATGGAAAATAATCCCCTTGAATATTGAATGACAAGACATGTGACTTGAAATCATTAACTAAACGAGGCAGAGACTATACATAATGCAAATGAAGGACGATGCATTCTTTGAATTGACTCAAAGGAGTAAAAGGACTCATGAAAGTGGATAAACTTATTGACAAGATGATTACCCAACTATTTGAATGAAATACATACAAGTTTCATGTTCAAGGGTGATTATAAGCTAGCATTAATACAAATGAAAAAAAAATCCCATTCCCTTAATTTCCCCATCACGGTGGATGAGTACCTCTTTTCTTTTTAACGAGCCTGAAAAGGGTAAAAAATGCTCGATATAGTTCATCAGAGGATGCTTCCAACCTCATATGTTTTATGAACCTGAGAAAGGAGGGGTTCATTCCCAGAAAATGATTCTTAATCGCTTGATTTTATGAGTTCGAAGAAGGTAAAATCGGTTGTTGTTTCATGTATACGAAATTTGAAATCACTAAGAAAACTTCGAGATGAAAGTTTTCATAAATTTAGTCCCCAAGTTCTGAAAAAGTATAAATTGACAGCCATGATAACTCTTCTAGTCATGGTGAACTAGAGTGTACTTTTTTTCGTAAATGAGTCTAAACAATCCAAAAAGGGGTAAACTATCACCTGATAGATGAACTTTTAAATACTTTGACAAGTGTAAAAGAATCAAGTTTGCTTGGTGATCTTTTCTTATTTAGGGAGTCTAAAAAGAGATTAAAGATGACTACAAGGAGGTTATTTTTTCGCATATGGTTTTAGGATTCCAAAAAAGTGATAAAAGTGTACTTGATACCTTTTCTCTATGTTTTTAACGAGCACGACTATGGTATAAAAGGCGCTCAAAATATTTTTCAGTTTGACATGGAGCATGGAAAAGTAAAAAAGAGACTCCGTCATAGCCAAATAATGCCCAATCAAGTCCTAAAATATTCAAAAAAGACCTTTGGAACATTTTCACATTTGAAACTATAGAAAAATGGTAAAAATAAACAATATTTAACTAATTTTAAATATTATTTTCAATTTTAAACAAAAAATAGTATAAAAATATGAATAGTAAAAAGCATTTTACCATTTGTTTTTACCATATGATTTTTTAGTGAAAATTTTATTTGAGAGGTGATCTTGTGGCCAGGATTCTGAAATTTTTAGGAAACCATTTGTCAATTCATCCCGTCTAGGTAAGATCTTATCCCCTTCCCTTCATTCTGATAGTAATTTTTTTTATTTCATCAGTCTTTTTCATAGTTTTAGGATGGAATTTTGGCGGGGAAGAGAGCGCCCTAGGAGATGGTATTCTCCCTTTCAGGACATGCACCAACGCACTCCCTGAAAGGGGAAAGAGCGTAAACACTACTCTGTCCTCAAGGAGAGAAAGCACCGACACCCTGTTCGTTGAAGGCAAGAGCATCGACAACCCCAAAATTTATAAAATAATGTTTTAAAGCATGATTTCAAAACTTTCTTTCCATAAAGTGTTTCTAATGCATGTTTTGTGGATGTCTAACAAATATTAAAACAAATCATGTTCATTTCGAAGGAAAGCGAACACGATTTGGATGATGCACAAGCATAAATGATACAAACATGGTAATGACTATGAGGGAATATGGGATTCTCAAATACTTCATATTTTCGTGCATGAGAGCCTAGGTTCACTTATTGGACCATCTTATTAGGATGCGAGATCCCAAGAAGAAACACTTCCAAGTGGGTACCCATATCCTAACCATATATGTTGAGGATATCTAATTCTTGACTGGACTTTCTAGAAGAGGGAGTTTGGTGTCACTCTCCAGACCACAAGGGGAATATATCACCATCAATGACCTAATTGACGACCATTGCATGATTGGGACAAAGTATCAAGGAGAAAAAACTCCAATCAAACATATCATGGATAGGCCTTTGAGGGCAGTTGCATTAACCATTGATAAGGTGGCGGGAAGTGGGGCTTCCCATAAGATGACTCGAGTTCACATGTTGTATGCATTGGAGTGTATGGCTCCAACCATTTTCAACTGGAGCGAGGAGATTCTAGTGAGCCTCAAATACAAAATCACAAAGTGTCATCAAGGGGAACCCAAGAAATTCAGATACGTTTCTATAGTGGTGTTATTCTTCCTAGAGAGGGTCCCATTGGTGCATCCTCAAGTTCCTTTGAATAAATGGTGGTCCCATAGTGACCTACAGTTCTGTATTATTCTGATGGATGCATGGCCAACTTCTGATGGTGGAAGTGTTGGTTTATCCATTAATATTAAGAGCGGGGGTGAATCAGTATTTCCCTCTTTTCACTTTGTTAAAATAATTAGTATAAGATAAATAATGAATCAAACAAGTTAGTACATAGAATTTTATCGTGGAAACCTCAAAGAGAAAACCACAAAATCAAACTCAATAGTAAGATGATTTTTACGAAAAAAAATTATGTTACTACATAAGGGATGCACTGACACCCTGTTTTATTCCTACTCCAATAGACAAAGATGCACCAACACCTTGGATTTTTCTACCTGTACCAACATATAAGGATTCTACAACACCCTTGTACTCCAACCACTAATGAAAGGAGGATAAAACCTCCCTGCAAGGTTGCAGCCTACCCTATCACCACCCTACATCCCTAATTTGATCATTTTTTTCAATTCTCTTACTTATTATATTTCACTTCATTGGTCTATGTCTTCTCTTGTTGTTACAATAAAATGGATTGTTGAGACGGATTTCTTCCACTTCATACTTTTGTTTGAATACTTATTTCATCATGTATTTGAATCATTATGTCTTTTCATCAGTGTTCTTTCATTAAAACCTTTTCACCAATGTATCTCTTCATTATGGAAACGTACATTTTCATGAACTGGTGAAAAACATCTTGGAACCATGTTTTTGTAAACCTATAACTTTGTCTTCAAGCACCTTTTAGGAGAAACAATACCATGGTTAGATGCACACATCCACAAGCTACATCCTGATGGTCTCATATTATTTTTAAGAGTTTCCTACAAAATATGGTAGGCATTTTACAAGTGCAACTTAGACTGATTTTTCAACACTTTGTCAATTTTCAGAAAATTTCCCAAAACAGTCTGAAACCTCATATTGGCAAACCTGTAACTTTTTATTCAAGCACATTTTAGTGTAACTGATACCATGGTCAGATGCACACATCAATAAGATAAAACCTAATCATCTCATATAATTTTTATCAGTATCCTACAAAATATGGAGGGAATTTCACTAAGTCCACTTAGGTAGGTTTACCAGAACTGAAACAATACAAATCATGCCATAAAGAACTTTTGGTAGACTAATTACTTCACCTTCACAAGCTTTCTTGAAAAACAAATCATATGTTTAGATTCACAAGACAACAATATAGATGCGTGTATCCTAAGAATCATTTAATTCATCAAATACAGAAGATGGCATGTATTTTACAGAGGCTCCTTAGGCATATTAAGAATAATTTATACTTGGTCAAATTTTCAGAGTTTTAACAAGAGTTTTAGCAAGAGTTTTATCAAGTTGACATAATTTTACAGAATGGTGTCAAATTGTAACAATAAATTCATGAGAGGACTAGAAGACCATAATATCACTTTTCAACCTTATCACACATACCACATGCCATGTCATCACTTCCTTTGTTATTCCTTTGTCATTAATGAACTTTGATTTTCCTATACTTAGTACTCAATTTTCAGAGTTTCAACAAGTTGCCATATTTTTACAGAATGGTGTAAAATTGTAACAATGAATTCACGAGAGCACTAGAACATCATCATATGAATTTGCAACCTAATCTCACATGTCACATCATCATACATGTCATGTAATTTTCTTTGTCATTAATGAACTCCTTTGACATCAATGGAAACCATACTCAACATTCTCCCCCTTTGGAATTGATAGAAATAACTCTTTAATTCTCCCCCCTTTGACATTAATGAAAAAGGTATCCTTTTGACATCTCCCCCTGTCAACATGGCTCCCCTTGACATAATACCTTTTTTTTCTTCTTTCTTTTATATCAATTGTAGGGATATTACTCCCAAATTTTGTCTAAGATGCTCAAACGCTTCTTTGGGCGGTGCCTTAGTGAATATATTAGCTATATGTTTCTTTGTATCAACATATTCTAGTTTCACCACCTTATGTGATACTTGATCCCACAAAACATGATATTTTATACGGATGTACTTTGCATTGGAGTACATACCAGGGATTTTTTATATGTTTATGGCACTGGTATTGTCATAATTTATCACTATTGGATGCTCATATTTTACAAGTAGGTATTCCAATGTATGTTTTATCCAAATGACATGAGTGCAACATGATGCATCAACAATTTATTCAGCTCTTATTGTAGATAGTGCAATGGATTATTCTTTCTTACTTATTCATGATACCAAATAGTCTCCCAAGTAGAATGTTGCTCCACTGGTACTCTTTCGGTCATCAACACTCCCTTCACAATCTACTTCAGTGACTAATTTTAAAGTGAAGTATTGACCTCTTGGGTACCATAAACCATACTCTATAGTACCTTTCAAATATCTGAGAATTGTTTTCACTGCTGTCACATGTGTTTCTTTGGGAGCTGATTGGAAGATAGCAACCAAACGTATAACTTGCATCACATCTAGTCTTGTAGTTGTCACATATAGCAAGCTTCCTATCATACATCTATACATGGTATGATCTACTTACAAAGACTCATCATACTTGCTTAACTTACAACTAGTGACCATAGGAGTACTAATAGGCTTGGAGTCTTCCAACTTAAAATTCTTAAGCATGTATTTAATGTACTTGGTTTGAGAAATGAAGATCCCTTTGTCTGATTTAGAAACTTGTAATCCCAAAAAGAATGTTAATTCACTTAACAAAGAAATTTCAAATTCTTTCTTCATATCTGAGGAAACTGTTGAGCCGCAAAAAGTCCACATTTTATTCATCTTTCCTATACCATTTGTCACCTTATTCCTATCTTATCCTTCCATAAAACCATTAATATTCACCACTTTCATAATAAATATGGGTTTGTATTACCATTTTCCAAATCATTTATTTTTGAGTATTTTGAGTGAATTTGTCGTTAATTATTGAGAAAAATAACATATTTTCATTATACTTTAAAGTTGGGTGAGTTTGGTGATGCTTACAGGTGTATTTGAAGACTTTAACAACCTCAAAAGTGACTAGCTAGCCTCAAATTCGAATTTCATCCTCAAGATGTGGGCTCATTTCAAGGAGAAGATCATGGAAATGTGGAGATGGAATATATTATCCAAGCTATCATGGAGGATTTGAAGGGATGAGTTGTATATTTGTTGAGGATTCGAAGGGATAAGTTGTAGATTTGTTGAGGATTTTGAGGGATAAGTTGAGAGAATAGTGGATCTGTAATTATGATTAGTTATCTTGAATTCATGTATAAATAGGAGGGCTCTCTCCTCATTTTGGTTAGAGATCTCTCTAGTGGTTTGGAAGTAGAGAATAGTTTAGAGTTAGTCATAGAGTGGATTCTTGATTGTTATGTAATGGAGATGATGCTTAATGCACATCCTTTGATTCTCCCATGTTAATATAGATTTTCAGTAATTTCTTTCTTATGAGTTTTTCATATAGATTTTCAGTTATGTTTTTCTTATGAATTGTTAGTATAGATTTACTGTGAGCTCACAAGTCAATGTCGATTGATTTATACCAGTTTATTTCATGCAATTTCAGTCTTTCTTTATCAAGTTAATTTATGCAATTTCTTGTTTTTTGCAATTAGATTTCTTTCCATACAAGTTAATTTATGCAATTTCTTCTTTTCATAACTTAGATTCAATTTCAGTTGTAGAATAGGTTAGTAATACTCTGCCCCTGCATATATTGTGTATGTACCTCACAACTTTACGCTCTCTCTAGGTTGACAATTAAATCATTGGATATCTGTTATAATTTGTTTAATATTTTCCCCAACATTTTGGCGTCATTGTCAGGGAGGTGCTAAAAGGGATCAGAGTTTAGATAGATATATAGATTACTTTTACCTTACACAACAAGGGGGACAGAAGAATGGTAAGACGAAATGTAAGAACCTGTGCATCCACTATAGTGGGGTACCCCAAAGCCTTGCTATTCCTTTGTTTTCGCAAGTGTGTTTATTTTTCTGCAAAGTATTTTCTTTTTTTGCAAAAGTGTTCTTTCATTTTATGCAAATGCGAGTTCGTTTTTATGCAAGTTTTCTTTTACATTTTGTAGTATAAAGTTTGGATTGCTTTCATTTTTGGGCACTTTTATTTCATACTAACTTGCTTCTAACTTTGTATTCGTTCATTTTTTTGTTTCGTACAGATTTTTGTGCACTTTTTATTTCTGTTTTTGCACTCGTTTTGTGCTACTGTTTTTGTGTTTGTCGTGTACTCATTTTTTTCTAGTACTTGATTTGATTCTAGTAAAATAATTTTAGGATGAGCATAAACTTAGAGCAGCTCATTGAGATCCTCGCAAAAGCCAGGATATCATCTTCTCAAGAAGAGGAGATCTTGATAGCAGCTAAAGAAGTAATTAATCCTCTTGAAGCAAACAAGGAAGAATCGACGTTTGAAGAATTATGCATATCAGATGAATAACACTTGTTCGAACTAGAGATTGAAGAGGATGAAGAAGGGATCTCAGGCGATCATCATGCAAATGAAAGCTGCATTGAACAATGGTTCCAAGTAAGTACTAGGTTAGATCGATTTTGTTTTTGCTTTTATTTTATTAATTCATATTGTTAATATTTAATTTTTATATTATTGTATATTTTAGGTTTAGTTTATCAAAATTAAAAGATAATTTTGGTTTACTTCTTTTAGATGTATGGTTCCACTGGAATTTCACTACACCTAAATGATTGTAAATTTCAATTAGAATAGAGTAGGTAGGTTTTAGTTTCTATTTCTAATTTAACATTAGCATGTAGGATACTTTAATTTGCTTCAATGTTTTTATTTGCTAAAATTTTCATTTATTATTCTGTTTTTAAATTTATTAGGAATTAAAAATTAATTTTAAATAAAAAATATTTATGAAAATTTTGATCTCTTTTCCTTTTTATTTTTCTAGTTATACTAGGAATAAAAAATGCATTAGGAATTAAGTTTTCTTAAAGCTATGAACAATTAGACAATAAAATAAATTAATTAATAAACAAATAAAAAATAATAAAAAAAACAAGCAAATAAAAATATATCCTAGTTTTTTTTTCTTTCTTTCTATATAGTTCTTTGTTTTAGTTTTAATATGTTTCTTTGTTGTTTTAGTTTTTAAAAATAAATAAACAAATAGATCTAAATAAAATAAAAGTTTTACTAAATCTAGCTGCATCTAGGAAATATATATATCATGTTTCATTTTTAATTTTAAATAAATTAATAATAAATATATATTATTAAATTAACAAAACCTAAAGTTATAAATATAATAATAAAATTAAACTTTTAAAACAAATAACAAACATTATATATATATATCTATATTAAAGCAACACAATTTCTAAAACATTAATATATGCATAATAAACTTTTTAAAAACAAAACCTGCATACACAAATAAACGTTAACATTGTATATATATATTAAAATAAAAACTTTAAAAATAAAATAAAACCTAAAACCTGCAACCTGTAAAAAAAAAATATAGTTGTAAATCTTTTATGCTTTAGCCCTCCATACGAAACCTGCAAACAACCCTCCATACGAAACTTGCAAACAGTTTCCATGTGAAATCTGCAAATAGTCCTCCATACGAAATCTGTAAACATAATTTTTTTATATAATGATCGACTGGTCCACAAATGAGAAAACAATGAAACCTGAAGCTTGAAGCCTGGCCGTGATTAAAATAGATCTGAAGCTTGAAGCCTGTTATTGATAAACAGTGAAATGACCTATGCATAATAGAAGATCTTGTGCCTGCCTTCTCGCCCAGATTTGCTCCAAGGATAATTTCTGTTTCATTTTATTAATTAGCAGCCGAGTAGATGCCTAACATCTAGTTCTATTTTTAATCGACTTTAGTAACTCATTCAATGAGACGAATGGACTAGCGAATCTCCTACCAACAATTACGGGGTTATAAGTATCTCAGCTTATGACGAAGTTGACTTATGCACTCCGTGGAAACTTTGAATGCCGCTGAGATGCCATTTGAATAGAGAATGAGCCACCTACCACCTACCTCCGTCGATTAACCTAAATCTAAATTTTAAATAATTATTATAGGTTACATTTGTTACATTTGGTATGGTACATTTATTTTGGCTGGATCCATCAATATCTTTAACCACCTTTGATCTTTATGCATACGCAGAGGTGAGGCCGGCTTCCGTTTAGTATTAGTTTAATGCCCAAACTTGATACCCATACTTCACCTTCCCAATTCGTGTGCCCAAACCTGGGTTCGACCTGCTTAGTGTATATCATTTCGTGAGAGTTCCCTCTAAGTTTGATCTAGCGCAATTGGTTATTCATGATAATACATGAGGGCGTCCTGCTATGGTTCTTACTTCATCTGCACATTATCTCTGCACAAAATTTTATTGCATTTTTAATTTGCAAAATGCATGAAGTAAGGGATTGGAGTATACTTGTGAATGGACAAAGCAAGAAACTCTGCGTATTAATTGGTATCTCTTCAGATATCTTTATACATTGAGACCCCGATAGGTATGATCTATGTAGTTGTGGGAGAATAGTGTATTTTATTCTGACAGGCCTTGTGAATATATGTGAAATTTTTATAACGTTTGAAGCACAAAATGGATTTCACATGTCAAGGAAATTTTGACACAACCCGGGACATTGCAGGCCGCAACGCAGCATCCGCTTGAGTGCAAAGGAGACCAATTTTAATTACTCGAATACCCTCCTCCCACGAATAACTGCACTTCAGTGTCAGATCCATAATTTCTAAAGCTCGATCTTCTTTATACAGCTTCCATGTCTGCTTGACCAATATCAACAAAACATAAAACAACTTTCATTAGCAAGGGATTGTCAAACTATAGAAATATGAGAAATTTTCTACTCGAAATTAGATGAGATCCACATGAACCATACACTGTCGATGAGAAACCCTTCAGCTGAACTCTGGTTCTTTCTTCCACTAATAATCTCAAGTAGAAGCACTCCAAAGATGAACACGTCTGATTTATGTTGAATTTTCATATGCTAAGATAGATCATTAGTATTTCATTTCAATTTCATAACAAAAGCATATAAACAGGATCACTGAAAGACAGACAAGCACAACCATACAAAAGGAACACAAAGATTTATCCTGGGAAAACCCTAAAGGGAAAAACCCAGCAAAAGCTTCCTCAATATAGATGGCCCAAAATGTAAAAGATAAAACCAACAAGGAGATCAAAGCCTGATCCTCCTCCTTCTCCAGCTATTTCTCTCTCCTCCACTAATGCGCTACACAAGTGAGAGTGTGTGTTCCAAATGAGGAGCGCCACACCTCTATTTATATTCATCCGTTCACTTTAATAATTAAATCTGACATGTAGGCTCGAGTTAATCATGTAGGCTCAAGTTACACATGTAGGCTCAAGTAACCACATTGGGGTGTTAATGAACCACCTTTACAATTAGAGGGTACTACCTCATGACTCTTATTAGTTCTTCCGATTAGAAGCATCGAGGTACAAATTAATACAAGTGGTTCTCTCGGTAGGACCATCGAGGACCACAAAAATATACATATAGAATATTATTCGAAGTTACAATATTTCAACACTCCCCCTTAACGAGAAAGGTATTTTACAACGACATCAACAACAACAATAGTAGGAGAGAGATAGAGGACATCATCAACATCATCAGGGTAACACATCTATAAATCATTGGAAGCTTTTCAACATCATGTAGTCTTCATCTTCAATCTTCAGTCTTCAGCAACATCAACACTTTGACCGCTTCGATCAGCAACAACTTTGACCTTTTGATCAGCAGCAACATCTTCAGCACTTTGACCTTTCGATCAACAACGACATCTTCAACACTTTGACCTTTCGAACACCAACATCATCATCATATTCTGATCTTTCGAACAACAACATCATCATGATATTCTGATCTTTCGAACAACAACATCATCATCATACTCTCATCTTTTGATCAGCAACATCATCATCATACTCTGATCTTTCGAACAACAACATCATCATCATCAGCAACAACTTGTAATCCACAGTACAAAGACAAAGAGTCTTTGGATCAATTTTTGACCTAAGTCCATGGATGATACAATCCTACCACATTCTCGACAACCGAAGTCACCGGATTGATTACGGGATAATCAGTCCCTATCACTTTAGGAATAAGTCCAAGGATGATGCAATCCTACCGCATTCTCGACAACCGAAGTCATCGGATTGATTACAGGATAATTATTCCCTATCACTTTAGGACTAGGTCCAAGGATGATGCAATCCTACCACATTCTCAGGGACTGAAGCCTCTAGATACCTTTCTGAACCGAAGTTTAAGGATGATGCAATCCTGCCATATTCTTGGGGATCGAAGCCTCTGGATACCTTTATGAACCGACATTCAAGGATGATGCAATACTGCCACATTCTCAGGGACCAAAGCCTCTGGATACCTTTCTGAATAGAAGTTCAAGGATGATGCAATCATGCCACATTCTCGAGGACCAAAGCTTCCAGATAAATTTGTGAACCAAAGTTCAAGGATGATGCAATCCCACTACATTCTCGAGGATGGAATTCACTGGCTCTATTCTAGACAGATGTCCCAGGATGATACAATACCTCTTCATTCTCTAGGACCGAGGTCACTGGATCACTTCTAGACAAATGTCCTGGGATGATACAATCCCTCTTCATTCTCGAGGACCGAGGTCCTTGGATCACTTTAGGGAAGGTGCCCAGGGATGATACAATCCCACTGCAACATCACTACTCCCCCTTTCAACGAAGGTCTTTCTGAACAACACCAAGCTTGTCTCAAAAGTGTTTGAACTTTACTCAAGACAGAGGCTTTGTCAGCACATCATCATCTAAACCATCATCATCTACATATTCAGTATGTGAATACTGAAATATCGCCATCTGTATCTCCAGTATGTGAATACTGAAAGCATCATCATCTATATCTTTAGTATAGAAATACTGAAAGCATCATCATCTCTATATTCAATATAGAAATACTGAATCACCATCATCTGCATCTCATCTCGTATGTAGAAATACCGAATTTCTATGTGTTTTATACAACCTTGATTGTCACATAGAATCACGGTAGTATCCATATTCAGGTCAAAGAGACCTAATATCATCTTCCGAAGCCATATGACTTCACAACTTAGTAGAGAAATCTGCTATGTATTCTGCTTCAACTGTGCTAAGAGAAACACTGGACTGTTTCCTTCTAAACCATGAACTCATAGCAGACCCCAAACAAAAGCATCTACCTAATGTGCTTTTCCTGTCTGAGATACTTCCAGCCCAATCTGCATCTGTATAGCCATACAATCTATACTCATGGCTACCATCATAGTATAGACCAAAGTCTATAGTCCCTTTCAGATATCTCATCACATGTTTTGTAGCTACTAGGTGAACCCGTCTTGGTTGAACAAGATATTAACTTAAGGTGTTCACAACAAAACAAATGTCTGGTCTGGTATTTGTTAAGTACATCAATGACCCAACGATCTATCTGTAATGAGTCACATCCACTAACTCTGATGAGTCATCAGCTAACAGCTTCAGGTTGGAGTCCATGGGTGTGGCCATGACTTTGCATTCCAACATATTGAATCTCTTCAATATCTCTACCGCATACTTTCCCTGGTTGAGAAATATTCCTTGTGAACTTTTCCATACTTCCAGACCTAGGAAATAATGTGTTAACCCAAGGTCTTTCATCTCAAATTATTCTGCTAGTTTCTTCTTGCTTTCCATGATCTGTTTCTCATTCCCTATCAAGAATAAGTCATCCACATATAATAACAGGATGACAGGTTCATCTTCTACAACCTTGAGATAAAGGTTAGGATCAACTTTACTCTTGGTAAAGCCCATAATTTACAAGAAACTATCTATTCTTCCATACCAAGCTCTGGGAGCTTGCTTCAGGCCGTAGAGGGCCTTCTTCAACTTCCATACATGATTCCATCTGTCTTCAACTTAAAATCCTCATGACTATTAGATGTAAAAATATTCCTCAATCATACCATTAAGGAAGGCTTGTCTTTATTTCATCATGGAAGAAACTACCATGATAGTTCTAAAGGAAGTGTACCTTGTTTCTTCTATCAACAACATATTTTATCTTGCAAATCCATTTGGAAGATACTACATTCTTTCTTTCTGGTTTGAGTACTATATCCCAAACATCATTCTAGTATTCTTTCATCATAACATCTTCCATGAGTTCGTCTTCTAAGGTCATCAACATATCCTAGTTTTCTTCATTCAACCTTGAAGGTTGGAACCCACTTTACTCTTGGTAAAGTCTCGATCCATCATGTCGTATCATGTTGAACTCAAATATATTTTATAGTCACTCCCCCTAAAGTGGAGTATCATCTTCCTTCTTCATTCTGTACAGGTGGTTCTATGCTTGATATATACTTCTAGTAGGTCTGGTCAATAGAGTATGTTATGTCATAGTCTACTCTTTCAGAGGCAAATCACGAACCTTGCTTTGTACACTTGTTTCTGTAGATCCATAGATACTACGTACTTCTCTTTATGTCTCGAAATCATATCATATACATCATTTCCCATGATCAACTATTATTCTTTGATCATAGCTTCTTTCATATCCATGGTGATCTTAATCCTTCGAGGTGGATCTACCGCTCTCTGAAGCTCTTTCCTTCATCATGATGTCTCTGACCCTGGGAGCTTCAGATTCATGTTTATTGAATTGTCATCACTTGTTCTTCGGAACAAGTCTCATCCTTCTTTTCTTGTAGGCGGTTGTACAGGACCTTTCCTACAATTCAAATGCACCAGTTGCATGGTTAAAACTATTTCATAAAACATATGCATAATGACAAATTCTTATGCATCATGCAACTGTTTAGCCAACACAAGATTCATCCATATCTCACGAAAACGTTTCTAGATGCCTTCCATCTCTACCAGGACAACATTGAGATTGTGCACTAATCCAATATGTTAGCAAAGAGGTTTCATTCTAGATAAGTAGCAATGGAGAGCTGTATAGCGCCATGAGCTACTTACCCTTCACATGCATATTAGTAGTATACTGTCATTAATGCAAACAGTCTATCATGCATAACACATCAACTAAATATAATCAAATGCATAACAAAACAATATCATGCAATGACAATTGAATACTTATCTTTTATTCGTTTTGTGGGTAGACTCCTTCTTGATCCTTCTACTTCACCATCTTCTTCATTCATGACATCATCATTTCTTATCCAAATGATAAGATGGATAAGAGGTTCTTCAAGAATTGAGTTCTTCACATTCCTCATTGCTTGAGGGATCTTCTTTGAATGGTGAGAGCTTGATCTTCAATTGCTCCCATATTCTTCTTCTCTTCTTATGAGGTGACTGAAAGTAATCACTTCCTTTTGGCACACATTCCTCGCATGAATGAATCCCATGATCTTGGGAGGCTATTCAAGGTGGCTATCACCACTTTTGCATTCTTCACTTCTTCTTTTACCTGTTTCTTAAGGTCATCTTCTGATGTATGTTCTTTCCTTCAAATAGCTTGGTCAAGGAATCAAGAATCTCTTTTGGTGTCTTTAGGGAAGACACTTGTGGTAAAAGTTGATCCATGACTGAATCAACAATGATCTTCTTGGCCTTGACCAAGTTCTTTTGGTGTAAGGCTTTGAGGCTCATCTCCCTCTAGAACTGGAACCTCTCTACTCATGTAGGTGTCCAATTCATTTTCTTTAGAGAGATAAAATACTTCCATGCTTGGAAGTTGTCAACTTCACCAAGCTTATCATCAAGCCGATGAGATAGATCACTTTGAAATGAGAACCTCAAATGCAAATAGCAAAATATTAGATCTTCCCAATTTGAGGTGTCCATCCTGCTTCCAGAGTTGGCTAATCTAGGGTTTGTCAGATAAACCTTAATTTTCAAAACTTGGAATCTTTCAGATCTGATTGGATAGAAAGATATATCTCTTCAAATGGAGCTGTCCAATGTACTCCTTTTCTGAAAACAGTGGAGGGAAGCTCCCGAAATAGGAAGCCCTAGTTTTCCAATTTATTCTCCAGAAATGCTTGACACTGTTTCTGTGATATCTCCGAAATTAATGTTCCTTTTATGTCTGAAATTTCGCACTGAGGTAACCTAAAATTTCCCTGATCCAAAACCATAGGTTTCATCAGAATTTGTTTCACCAATTGGCATTTATAATCCTTTTCCCAAGGTGACCTGTTACAGTACTGTTCAGAACAGCAAAGGTGTACGGCCTGCCACGTGTCACTGTTTCATCTTCTGGTTCTAAAATTCGGACCAAAACAATTATAGTCCGTGCTATTTTTGAAAAATCTTTAGGAATTCCATTTGGACCTCTGTAGCCCAAGCTATAGCAATTCTCCCCAGGTGTCCTGTTTAGGGATGAATTCTGGAAGAGGATGGAACCCTAACTTGGAGGGATCATATAACCCAGAATATAGCGAATAAGAGGCTGAATTTTGGATACAGTGTAGATACGGATTGTATCTTCAGCCGTTGCAATTTTCAGCTCCTGAACCTTCTCCAATATCCAGATATAGCGAAAGTACCAAAACTTAGCAATTTTAGTATTTAGGGTTTTTCTAGCTCGGGGTCAAACTAGGTTTTGACTTTCCCAGAGTTTCACCCAACCAAAAATCTTGATTCAAGTCTCTAAACTTTGATTTTGATGAGGAGATAAATCCTATGCCAGGCTGAATCAAAAATTCTTCTTCTGCAAGAAGCCCTAATTTCCCGCACCAAAAACTAAAAATGCTCAGAATCGAATTCTGCTTCGATAGAAAGATGCGCCCTTCCATGGAGAGTCAGCCTAGCCTTTTTTGGCTGATCGATTGTGGAGAGAGAACAAAAAATTAAGAAGCCCTAGCTTCTGTAGCTGTATAATGTCTTCTTTCAGGGTGGCTCTGATACCATGTTGAATTTTCGTATGCTAAGCTAAATCATTAGTATTTCATTTCAATTTCATAACAAAAGCATATAAACAGGATCATTGAAAGATAGACAAGCACAACCATACAAAATGAACACAAAGATTTATCCTGGGAAAACCTTAAAGGGAAAAACCCAGCAAAAGCTTCCGCAATATAGATGCCCCAAAATGTAAAAGATAAAACCAACAAGAAGATCAAAGCCTGATCCTCCTCCACTAATGCGCTACACAACTAAGAGTGTGTGTTCCAAATGAGGAGCACCACATGTCTATTTATATTCATCTATTCACTTTAATAATTAAATCTGACATGTAGGCTCGAGTTAATCATGTAGGCTCGAGTTACACATGTAGGCTCAAGTAACCACACTGGGGTGCTAATGACCCACCTTTACAATTAGAGGAGACTACCTCATGACTCTTATTAGTTCTTCCGATTAGAAGCATCAGGGTACAAAGTAATACAAGTGGTTCTCCCGGTAGGACCATCGGGGACCACAAAAAGATACATATAGAATATTCTTCAAAGTTACAATATTTCAACAATTTATTAGTCAACTATCTACGTAAGGCGTACATGGGGGCCAAGTAACCACTATCACTATCAGCCATTGCAACGCCCTTGCACCGACTATACCAAATTCCACCATGGAGAGATTCTTCTAGCAGAGAGCCGCTACAGTGACCCTCGCCGTTCTCAAAATCCTTCACTAGTAGAGAGGGAAGATGGAATTTTACCTCTCTCTGAGAGAATACTAGCATTTCCCCAATCATATATTACATGCTCACTTCAAGTGGAGGGTTTGCGAGGAATTGCAACCGTTCCTGCTAGGCTTGAGTCTACATGTTTAGTCTTTGTTTACGGTGTTGATCTCTTCTACACTAGGACTGTGCCTTCTCGGACATATGATTCTATGACTGAGGAGTTTAGTTATGCTCTTCTTCTCATAACTGTCTTCGCCCTTCTCAAAGCAATTATTGTAACATGGATCTTATCTGAGAAGAAAGAATTGAATGAGAAGTGGAGGTGAGATCAACTGTGCTTCTTGTCATTGCAGTTTTGATTAGTGATTACCAGATGTCTAATGAAAAATCGACAAGAATCATTCTGTTAAGCAACATTTTGTTTTCTCAACATTTTCTTTATTATTTGAATTTTCACATTGGACTCAACTCCATTTCATTTTTTACGTAATGGGTAATGTTATTCAGTGTTCACCTATTGCTAAGAACAAGAAATGGTTTTTGAGCCACAGAATCAAGATTCAACAACCTGTACAAGTATTTCATAGATTACGGGAATCTCTTCATTTTAATTCGAAGCTCGAGCTTGTTGCGCGTTTGTTTGGTACGACAATCGTTGTGAAAGTGGCCTTTGTATTTACAATATTTCAATCATTTACAACCTGCAAACAAAGTACAAGTCAAACCTGAATTATGAATAGAAAAAAATCAGATAAAATCTAAACCCTATAAATAACATGAGAGAGCACTTAAATAGTAGTGTTTCCAATCCTTAAGATGCCACTACGTCTATAATTTAAACATTTTATTCCGTTGATATATAGTTCTGAATAAAACAATAACTTAATTCATGAGTTCGTATGATAATAAAAGAACTTTGTCAAAAATTAAATATATTGTAATATGATCCAAAATTATGAACAAAGTTCATTTCAAAAATCTCTCTTTTGATCTTGGCATAATTTTAAAATGACAAAAACTTAGGTTTACTGTCCTCAAGAAAATTGTGATAAATTTTGGAGCGATAATCAAAGTTTGTATGTGATCACAAAGCTATTAGAACCACATGGCTAAACTTATGAAAGTAATACGATGTATTACTTAGGTGTATTCATCGACATTCAATTAAAAGGTTAACTCTAAATCAGGCTAATATGAGCTGAATCATAGCTAGCCTTGTTCATTATCCTCTCATTACTTGTGGTTCGACTTCTATTGATTAGTGCAAGATGACTCTGCATCGTTAATTACACAACTAAGCCTCGTAGTAGTTTAAGACCACCGGACGCAAACCTGTAGTAAGGTGCATGATTAATTGTCAAATGGATGTAGCTTGGGTGGTTGGGAGGAATGAATGTTACCCTCTCCACCCAGGTTCTAGTCTTGTAAGTGACATGATGCTCTTGTGGAGCCCCTTTGTAATACATGTTGTGAATGATGAGCTGGCCATACCTTGATTCAATTTGAATATCAGGTATTGAAATTTTCCGTGGAGTAGCCCTTTAACAAATGGTGAACCACATTTAAAAAAAAAAAAAATGCATGATTAACATAAGTAATAGCATAACGATCACAAGTCAAGTAATTTTTATTGGCTATAATAGTGTAGAAATCGAGTTAGACAAGCTCATCTTTGTAAATAACGGTTTAAATCCTTTGTCAAATGTAGGTGATTTTACAAGAAAACGCAAAATATTAATCTCCTTTTGAAGACCAGTTAAAGGGATCACTTCATCGCATTGAAGCTTCTATTATCATATACTGTTTTGGGATCGAAATACAACTCTTGCGATTATTAAGTTACGACATTTAGTTCTTTTACTTGTAAAGAAATTTGGATCAACATGGCTCTATAATAATTGGAAACTGGTCAGTATCTTCAATTAACAAAGCTTATAAAGGTGTATTTTTCATGATAAAACTTTTTTATAAATCCTTAACTATTTTACATTTGAAAATCGAAACCAAATTATGTGACGTGTGACAAAAAAAAGTGCAGAACGAGGAGGCTAAATTGTATATCCATGATACTTCTAATGGACATTTATATTTTGCAATTTTATTATTCATTAAAAATTCAATCTTCTATTACTAATAATAATGAAAATAAAAAAAATTTAAATTTTGTATTCAAGATTATAATTGAATGAAATGATATTCTTTATTTATATTTTTTAAAATTGAGTTTAATGTATCTATTTATTCAATACTTTTATTATGAATATAGTCTATATATCATATAATCTCTTTAATCCTACATAAGTTGTAAAATTTATATAGTTGTATGATAAACTATTTTTAAGAATATATATATATATATATATATATATATATATATATACACACACACGAAATGGGTATCATTACATCCAGAACTAATCCTATACTAAAAAGACAATGACAAATTAAAATTAATTAATTTTTAATTAATGATAAATTTACAAACCAAGGCTTTTTGTCAAATTATCATGTGGAGATTTTTTTTGCAAATGCTTTCTAAAAAATACATTTACAATGTGTAGTAAAATTCCATAAATCTTTTATAGCATTGTGTAGGTATTCTATATTCAAAGGGAAAAACACACAATAAAAAACATACAAATATGTTATTTGTTCTTTTTTAAATAATTTAAAAAAAAAGAAAAGTTGTTATAATGATAATAAAATATTATAATAACACAAATGCAAATTAACAATAATTAAATAAACAAAATATAAACATAAAAAGTAATCTAATAAAAACCTAAATTAAGAAAATTAATATGCGTCTTTGAAATAGAAGGCTTAGCTCCTGTCACAACCAAGCCTTCTTCTTAATTTTTATTTTTGCACAGTGGGACCTGGCACATCTTCAGTTTGAGGGAAGTAGGGAGGTGATTGCTTTAATTTTGTTATGATCTTCATATAAACCATGCCTGTGAATAATTATGCAATAACACCTTCAACTCAGTTAACCCGCTAATAGCCATATTTTATTATATTTATTAGGGATGAATTATTACCAGTTACATATATAATAATGTATCACATTTTTATATTATATTTGGATCTAAAGCTACGACAACACCTTTGTGTAGTTACGACTATTATTTTTCACCTCTTTAATCTTATATATGTATGTATTAATTTCTAATTACATGTATATATAACTTTTATATCTAATTATATTAAACTTTTCAAATTATATTTTATGTTATATATGTATATATAATTTCTAGTTTAATATAATTAGATATAAAAATTAATACAAATATAAATAATTAAAATATAGGTATAATAAATAATTATATTTAAAGTAACTATACATATACATACGAACCTAAACGTTGTCGAGCATGAGCCTTATGACATAAGGGTCGACCCTCTCTTTCCCTCCGTTGCTCAATCTTTATATAAAGACGCATGAATCCAATTTCTTTTTGTTTTTTGCAAAACAATTAAAAACGTTAGAAAAAAAACACATTGACATAATAAACACATAAAAATTTTCTTTTGTAAAATCAAATTTAAAAAAACAAGAACACTGCAATAATAACATTAAAAAAATTAAAAATTAAATTAAAAATTAAAAACATATAAATAAATAAAAACATTAGGTAATAAATAAAATCATAAAATTAAAATTTTAAATAAACTTGGAATCTTTTTAAACCTTTATGATTATTGCACTAACTTGTTGTCGCAAGTCACTCAGGAATAGGTTTTGACAAGAAGGGTTGCCTAATATGCATTGCCACTTTAAGGTATAAGAGCATTTTATTTATTCTCTTCGACATGGTTTATTAAGCACATATTTGCATGTATTTTCAATGCTCTCACAAGTTTGTTACAAAGAAAAACTAACTTTTTTGTGGATTTAAAGATGAACAAATGGCATGCAGAAATAATTTCCAGAATCGCAGAATATTTTCAGAAAAATGTTCCATTGAAGGCTTGAAGAAGACGAGTTTCCACTATGTATGTCATGACATTTTAGGTCACAAAGAAGCATTTCAGAAACCAATTATGCCATGTCATGATTACTTACCCTTTTTCCTTCCAAGCTTATTCATCATCCATGTTAGAGTCTACTTTTTCTGCCTTATACATTGTAACTTCCCACATGTCCACCTTTTTGAGTCGCACACGTTTTTCCTCATTTTTAGTTTATCTTTTTCCTTATGAATAAAACCATTCAGCTTCATTTCCATGACTACATTGATTTGTGATCCCTGCCATAAAAACTGTTTGACCGTGAGATCTTTCATCTATAGTCCTACCACTCATTATGTACAATTCATTTTGACTAATTTGTGTGATTCCTTAAGGCCCACCTTTCAACAATTATTTCCCCATCGACCTCAGCACCTTATCTAGGATAGAGACAAGAGTTTATTTTTAGTACCTTGAGGCTTGCATGCCTTAATGGCAAGTTCTCTTGCTGAAAAATCATGGGAATACATCAATGTACCTTGATCATTAGATCTTGCAAGTGGCTCGACATCAACTCCTTTATTCACACTTTGCACGATGTACTTAGGTACCTTCGCACTCATTGACATCAATGGTGATATTGCCTCGCATTGGTTAACGACATTCATGAATGGTCAATAATCCAATGACTTCTTTCAATGTTTGACATCAACACATTTATTCGCATGGTAAGAATTGTACCATCGGGTTTTGTAGCAGGTGAAGACTATATAATTTACATGACTCCATCAACAGTTTTACAACAACATACTTCAGCCATATTAGAGTACCACAGTTCTACTTTCAGCTCTGATCTTTTACTTCATACAACCAAGCAGTTCAGTTTTCTTCACTTCACATTCTATGATCCAGGAGCAACAACGACATTCTTATTGCATATTCATCAAATTTTAGGTAAGTGGAGGTATGTTGTTTTCTAATCTTTAACCATGTAATTCCTTAAATGCTAGAAAATGAATGCATTTGGAAAATTTCCTCACTACTTTCCTTTCTCCTTTTCATAAACCTGATACATCTTAAGTTGGGGGGGGGGGGACTATTCATTACCATTTTACATATTCATCATCTCATTTACCCTTAATCAACATGTATTTCCCAAACTATGCTATATATGCTGGCATGATTCATAATATGAAGAAAATGATTTCTAATATACATTGATGGTTCATCATTTTTAATGCATGTATACTTTTAAATCTTATGTATTGCAGCAATAAGAAAAAAATATAAAAATAAATAAAACGAGCAAATGTTGTTAACACAAGAACCAACATTTGGTATACTTATGGTTGTCACACAAGAACCAACCATAAGGAAAATTGCTGCCACTCATGCATTTCAAATCATGGAATGATTTACTATTACATACCATCATCATGTAAAGCCTAGCTACAAAGCCAAAAGTTTTAAAGAGTATCAATGCATAGTTTCATGAGGACATGGAACTAGTCAAGTTGGGGGGAATGTCGAGCCACAAAAGACCACATTTTATTCATCTTTCCTATACCATTTTCACCTTATTCGTATCTTATCCTTCCATAAAACCATTAATATTCACCACTTTCATAATAAATATGGGTTTATTTTACCATTTTCCAAATCATTTATTTTTGAGTATTTTGAGTGAATTTGTGGTTAATTATTGAGAAAAATAACATATTTTCATTATGCTTTAAAGTTTGGTGAGTTTGGTGATGCTTACAGGTGTATTTGAAGACTTTAACAAGCTCAAAAGTGACCACCTAGCCTCAAATTCGAACTTCATCCTCAAGATGTGGGCTAATTTCAAGGAGAAGATCATGGAAATGTGGAGATGGAATATCTTATCCAAGATATCATGGAGGATTTGAAGGGATGAGTTGTATATTTGTTGAGGATTTGAAGGGATGAGTTGTATATTTGTTTAAGATTTTGAGGGATAAGTTGAGAGAATAGTGGATCTATAATTATGATTAGTTATCTTGAATTCATATATAAATAGGAGGGCTCTCTCCTCATTTTGGTTGGATATTTCTCTAGTGGTTTTGAAGTAGAGAATAGTTTAGAGTTAGTCATAGAGTGGATTATTGATTATTATGTAATGGAGATGATGCTTAATGCACATCCTTTGATTCTCCCATGTTAATATAGATTTTTAGTAATTTCTTTCTTATGAGTTGTTCATATAGATTTTCAATTATGTTGTGCTTATGAATTGTTAGTATAGATTTACCGTGAGCTCACAAGTTAATTTCGATTGTTTTATACCAGTTTATTTCATGCAATTTCAGTCGTTCTTTATTAAGTTAATTTATGCAATTTCATGTTTTCTGCAATTAGAATTATTTCCATACAAGTTAATTTATCCAATTTTCTATTTTCATAACTTAGATTCAATTTCAGTTGTAGAATAGGTTAGTAATAATCTACCCTTGCATATATTTTGTATGTACCTCACAAGTTTACGCTATCTCCGGGTTGACAATTAAATCGTTGGATATCTGATATAATTTGTTTAATATTCCCCCCGATAGAAATGTTTACACTCATGATTTGTAGATCACTTCCAAACATGATATCATCTACATAGACAACAACAATGATCATATTCTTATTTTCAAACTTTATGTAGAGATTACTGTCAGTGGCCACTCTTCTATATCCTTACTACTTTAAGTAGTCGTCAAGTCTTGAGAACCATGCTCTTGGAGCTTTTTTGAGGCCATAGAGTTCTTTTTTTTTTCTTTTTCTTTTTTTTTCTGTTTGCAAACATAATATATGTTTTTTGTTAAGAGAAAACCTTCAGGTTGTTCAACATAGACTTCTTTTTCAATATTTCCATTCATAAATGCATATTTAACATCCATTTAATATACTTTGAAGTTTTTATAGCATTCAAAATCCAAGAACATCCTAATTTCTTCATGTCTTGCTACAAGGGAAAACGTTTCTTCAAATTCAATGCCTTCCACTTGAGGATATCACTTGCATACCACTTTGGCAATGTTTCTTATTACTTCGCCATCTTCATTTCACTTGTTTTTGAAAACCCATTTTGTCCCTATGATATTCTTTCTTTTAGGTATTAGGAAAAGTTATCAAGTTTGATTCTTCTCAATTTGATACAACTCTTCTTTCATGGCCTTGACCCAATCATCATTTTTGTTGTATTTTGCAAAGTTCTTAGGTTCCACCATTGATAGTAATGATTTTTCATTAAACAATAGTTTCCTTCTTGTACTGAAAATCCCCCTGATTATATGATCCCTTCTAATGCTAGTTTGAGAGTTCTCTTCTAGGTCATGAGAGATTTAAAAAAGCCATTATTTCTTAGTTCCACCACCATCATTATATTATTCTTCATCATCTCGATCGATGTATTCTTTTACATATTCATCTTGCTTTTCATCATAATGGATGTCATTCTTATCTAGAACACTATCATCTTTGGAAACTTCATTAATGCTTGGAATCTTTGTTTTCTATGAATCTTTGTAATCTAAATTTTTTGTCCACATATTTCCATGAGGTACCCTTCTCACAGATCTTATATTTATTTTTCTTTTCAAACCTTGATATCTTCTCTTGATTGTGCAATCAATAGCCTTGTGACCAAACTAGTGACAACAATGACAATATCCATATAATTTTCTTTTATATTTGGGGAATATTTGATCTTTCTGCTTCACACTTTCCTTCTTCTTCCATCCCTTCCTTTGTTTATGAACCCCTACTGTGTGTCTACCATAGCCTTCTTTTCTATAGGACTTATCAGCTGAAATTCTGTAGCCATATGTCCAAAATTATTACAAGAGTAGCATTGGCCGATAAAGATCGGGTTATGCATGCTTGTCATTGGTATTCTAGGAATCATATTAGTTCTATATTTATTATGAGAGGAGGGTGAAAAGTTTTGACTATCCTTCTTTTTAATTGGATCCATAATTCCAACAGCATAAATATTCTTCTTATTTACTAATCCAGCTTTGTCACTTGATGGACTTTGGCTACTTAGGATGTCATCTAGAATATTCAAGTTGTTCTCAAACTTTGACTTAATAATTTTTTCATCATCCTTCTTTTTAAGCTAAATAATTTTTTCCTCAAGTCTTTCAGAGTCTTGTGTTTTAATTCTTTCTCTTAAATTCTCATTAATGGTATGTTGATATTTTAGCCTCTTTACTTCTCCCTTGAAGTTATAAAATTATTTTTTTAATCTCTTATATTATTTCATACTAGCCATCACTTGTTGTCTGGAATTTTGTAGCTCTTCTTGGAGGGTCTTGACTTCCTCTTCTTTTGATTTCTGCTCTTCTTTGTAATTTGATAATTGTTCTTTCAAAAATTTGTTCCTTCTTCCACATTTTTCAATTTCCTCAAGATCACTTATGAGTTCATTCTCTAGGTCCACCTATCCTTCTACATTTGATTCATCATCTGAAGTCTGAGTTTCTACTCCCATAAATAGAATTTATTCATCTTCACTTATCTCTTCATCTTCACTGTCTTCCATGGAATAGAAGTTTTGCTTCTTTTTATAAAATTTCTTCTTGTATATGGTTTTATTCTTTTGATCTTTCTTATGATTGCAAGGTTCTTTGTCATCACTATCTTCTTGTTTTGGGTAAGGACACTTTCTGGAAAAATTTCCAATTCTTCCACAGTTAAATCACTTTAGTGGTATATTTTCTTTGTACTTTCTAGTACCTTTCTCAAGTTTCTTGATGAAAAGATATTTTTCATCATATGAGTTCTTTGATTGGTTCTTGGGTAAATCTTCATATTTCTTTGATTGTTTTGTAGCTTTAAATGCTTCCTCTTTTCTTGATGGTCCATTCTGTCCTGTTCTCATATCATAGGCAATGAACATCCCATGTAACTCGTTCACTGTCAAAAGTTCAATATCATGTCGATCTTAGAAGATATTCTGCAATATTTTCTTCTTCTTTCTATTTATACTTTCGAACTGCCCTTTGTATGTTTGAAGTTTGGATTTTTTTACCTTGGAAGCCCCCTCATAAGCAATTTTTAATTTTTACCAAGCATGTTTGGTTGTATTACATTGCAGACTTTAACAAACATTTAATATGCTAATCCTTTCAAAATTGTATTCAAATATTTTGCATTGGATTCATATTCATCTAGTTCATCTCTATCTATAGGTAGGTTTTCTAGTATTTTATACCATTTTTCAACAGAACTCCAAATTTTGCATCCAAGAGACATTAGATGACATCTCATTCTTAAACTCCAAAATGCATAATTATTTCTTGTAAATAATGGAAATCTGTTAGCATCTAACCCTTCTTGATGATCCATAGTGTTTTTTAATAGGACCTTCCTTCTAGTGGTTTAGACTGTAGAAAAGGATCCCACTCTGATACCAATTATTGGTTTATCCAATAATACTACGAGGGGGTCGTGAATCATTATTGCATTGTTTTCACTATATTGAAAAAATTAGTATAAGATCAACAATTAATCAAACAAGTTAGGGAACATAATTTTATCATGGAAACCTTAAAGAGCAAACCAAAAAATCAAACTCATTAATAAGATGAATTTTACAAAATTGTTTTTCGGCTACTACAAAAAGGATGCACCAACACCATGTTTTTTGTCTGCTCCAATAGATAAGGATGCAAAAACATCCTGTATTTTTATACCTACGCCGACATATAAGGATTATACAACACCCCTGTACTCTAGGCACTACTGGAAGGAGGCTAAAACCTCCCTGCAGGATTGCAACCTTCCCTAGCACCACCCTACCTCCCTAATTTAATCTTTTTATTCAATTTTGTTACTGATCATTACTTCACTTCATTGGTCTATGTCTTTTCTTGATCATTACATTGATCTAGATTGTAGAGATGACTTTATTCCACTTCAGACTTCTGTTTAAATACTTCTTTCATCGTGTCTTTGAACTTTCATCATGTCTTTGAACCATTATGTATTTTCATCATCATGTCCCTTCATTAAAAAAATTCACCAATGGATCTCTTCATTATGGAAACGTGTCTTTCCATGAACTGGTACAAAATAGCCTAAAACCCTATTTTGGAAGACCTATAACTTTGTATTCAAGCACATTTTAGGAGAAAGAAGACCATTTTTAGATGCACACATCAACAAGCTACATCCTAATGGTCTCATATTATTTTTATCATTTTCCTACAAAATATGGCAGGTATTTTACTAGGGAAACCTAGACCAGTTTTGCAATACTTGGTCAATCTTTAGCAAATTTCCCAAAACAGTCTGAAACCTCATTTTGGAAAACCTGTAAATTTTTATTCAAGCACGAATTAGGAGAACTAATGACCATTGGGGAAATTTTCATTCGGAATATAGAGGAAGAAGGATAACTATAGGAAATCGAAGAGAACCTATGGAGGTTAATGGTTGGGATTTCATACATTTCCATTAACGATTTACCATGACGTTATCAACGCCATACTGCAAGGGTTTCATGCCATTTTGGGAGAATCCTCTATAGAGTAGCTCGTGTCGTGATTTGTTTTCATGAGCATGAGGATTATCCTAGATTCTTTTTGAGTTGTAGTGTATTCTTAAAGCATCGAAGCTTCATATTTCGACCATTTTAATGTACTGAAAACTCATAGTTTCATATTTTGGTACATTGAAAAGTTATGGCTTCAATTTTTTTTCGTCAACATTGACTATATTTATATATAAAAACAATGTTTTACATAAATATGTGTCTATGTGATGTATTTGTACATGAATGGCTACTTATCATTTGTTTTTATGAGATTTATACCTATGATCAATCTCAAATGAACATTAAACATGCGCTAAGTACCAGTCCAAAATGTAATTAGCTAAGGAATCAACCATTACATTCAAGTGTCTTGGAATATGTTGATACAAAACAAAACTCGAAATACCTCTCAATAAGCCTAACTATTTGGAATATTCGAAGAAGAAAGGGGTTACGAATGGTATATACCTGATTTAATTGAGAAACAACTAATTTAGAATATAGATAGACCCTAATCTGACTCACATTGTTCGATAAATCTTCAGTTAATATCCCAATAACTACATGATACTATGCAATATTGTTCATAGAAGGACCTAAACAAGTTCCTCCCGAGCTTAGCAAACCACTGATAGGGGAATAGAGTACCCAAGTCATTGATGTGAGGTTCAAGATATGTCGACTAGTGCCATCTGCAAATCCTAAATAGGTGATCATATGTTCATTCAAGAATAACACTATATAAGTAGACTCACCTAAGATGAATTCTACATTCATAACAAAAAAAAAAACCAAACTAGACAAAACACACTCTATTAACAATATTTACAAGGTCTCTATGCTAGATTTCCTAGGCATAGTACCTTTTAAGGTAAAGTCCATTTCAAGGCTCACCCAAGGGTATCTG
>LPNX010897040.1:0-35553 GCA_001517045.1 Pseudotsuga menziesii | reverse complement strand
TCCAGTATCATTCACATTAAAGCTTCAACTCCAAGTATGATATGGTACTAGTAACAACATATATTTCAAAATAAGTTTTCTATGCACACTCCATCCTCCCGAGTTCATCAAAACTCTTCCCTTATATACTATCAAGATTCAGTTTTCCTCTATAAATGTTGCATGCAACATTATAGGGATTGTTTAACCAAAAAGGGCATCTAATTACACCTACTACTAAAAACAGAAATCGACTGGCCTGAGTCGAGGCATTCCAGAAAGTTCTTGATCATTGACAAAACTCCAGCTCACAACCAAACAACCACATCTCCAAGCCATTGTATGATCACATCGTATACTTCTGGAAAAAGAGTGGTGATAAAACTTCCTGCATTGAAGTCAATCAAAGCATCTTATTAAAATCAATTTAATACACAACTAACAGAAATAACTTAAAATTTTAAATGCATAGAAGAGTAGTCGCTCTTCATAATGAAACTTAATGGTTTTCTCATCCCATATGTCGCAGCAGAACAGGATTTTACAGGCATGCAAAATCGAAATGACCATTACCTGTTCTGCTGCGACATATGGGATGAGAAAACCATTAAGTTTCATTATGAAGAGCGACTACTCTTCTAGCTTCGGCTAGTTTAGCCTTCAACCTGATAATTTTAATATTTTGTTTTTCAATTCGTTCCAGTAGCAGCTGATTTGTACTTAAAATTGATTTCTTGGATTTTTTGTATTGATTCTTCTTAATGTTCACCTTTTTCCACCTATCAATCCATTCTAGCAATTCTTTTCTGAAAGTTTTGTTTTCTTCTTCCAATAAGGCTGTACTTGATGGACACTGTTTGAGCTTTCCTTTGAACTTTGTGATTTTATCTTGATAGACATTGCCTAACACCTGTTGCAGAGTTTCGTCTTCTTTATTTACCTGAGGAGAACGAGGACTGTCGCTATGCTGACTGTATAATGGTTCAAGATCTACAATGTTTGCATTTGTTTTTGATTGGATGCCTTCGACATCATCTGATTGCACATCACTTCCCTGCGGAGTAGCAGAATTCCCTACATCCATTGTGTTAGGGACAGACAACGGAATATCATCCTCAATATTTACAACTGTAGGTTTAGTAGCTGTAGATTTGGAAGTCTGTTGATCAGCCCTATATCCTGAAATCGAATGAATACTATGCATGCTCCTTGTGACTCTTCGTGAAAACGATAAGTTTTCAAAACCCAACCCTTCTTTGTCACAACAAACCTGAGCCAAATGATTTAACTTATGCATAGAATCTTTATTGCATTCATCAGGTTTATCTGCTTCATCATTTTTATCAATTTCACCTTCGGCTAATCCTTCTTTTAGGTTTGCAGGGTTGCTATCATTCTTACCAGGTTCGGGTTTATCCAAGATTTCCCTAGAATCGCAAGGAACTGAAACCCTATCATTATTTTCATTAATCTCATTATCTATGGGCATGTTTACGACCTCTGGTTCCTTAACCTCTGAGCTATTAACCTCAGGATTTGTGACCTTTCGTCTTCTACGAGTTCGTGGAGATGGATTAGGCCAGTACTGTGTAGGCCCCAATTGACAATCAACTAGAAACTTATCCCAAGACACACCTTTAGCAGATAATTGGAATTGCAGTAATATTTTTATCAACCCATGGTGACAAAGACTACTGTCAGGGTTATTGAAATTCCTTACAGACTGTGACATTTTCTTAAGACTTTGCCAAAGATAGAAGGGCAAATTAAGTTTACAACCCTTTACTGCTAACAGTAACCGTAAATGATACAAGTGCAAATGGGAATAGCGTCCACAACAGGTCACGTACCTTACTAAGATTTCATAGTAAACTCTCCATTCGGGCTTCAGAAATTTCACAGGGACGCCTATCCTCAGCTTCGTTTTATCCGGTAATGGCATTAACAAAGCCAAGCACTTCTTCTTGTTGACCATAGTGCCCTTAAACCAGCGTTCTCCCACCTGTGGGAGTTTCGTAGATTCAGCAATTTTATCTTCGTTTATAACAAACTCGAAACCCCCAATTTGCACCCTGTCATCTTCAAAACTCATTGCGAACATCTTAGTAATTTCCACATGGTGACCATCAAAACACCTAAAGAAATTTACCCATCCCATTTTCTCGAATCTCTTGGCAACTTCCTGGTTAGCTTCAATAAGTTCAAACCCTGAAATCTCAAAACGATTAAGAGGAGACATGGTTTCTTCAGCACTTTCTGGGCTTTGACTCGAAATGAATGGGGAAGTGAAAACAGAGGGAATAAGTATCCATACACACGACATGATGGATAACCTTCACATGCTTCAAATCTAATCGGAGATCTAATCTCTGAACCTGCCATTTTAGCGGGATTTTAAGCAGTGATAAATGTTACAACTTCACACTATACCATGATTTATGCCAGCTTATCTACGTTTGACCATGACTGTTAGTGATAACCACTTAACTTGGCGAACCAGAGATACGGTGACTGATAGAATCATCATTTCGACCATTGATTATTGACAGTGGTTCATAATTAATAGGTACAACGATGAAAATTGAAATGACCATTAGCATTTTTAACACTTTCAACACGACGTTTCCATATGTATACAACTGTCGACTCTATCAAGGGGTGAATGCCACGTTTTCATACCAGCTCATTAATCCAAATGATAACCGTTTATCGATCTGACAAATGGCTTCTTGTATGGCCAACTAATCCAAATAATCATCATGTTACGTAAGGTGATCAAATCGCACTCCCAAATTAACAATGCTTTTGATAGAATAACTAGATTAATATCTAAGCCATATATTTATGCTATGTATGTACAAGACTAAGGTTTAAGCCCTTCAAACATCCTATCGACACATATCTAACGTTATATAGGATATTTGAATGATGAAACAAAGTAAAACTTCCCTATGTGAACAACATTTGCTCATATTTACAAAGTTCATAGTATGGTATTACATATGGTATTATTTTTGAAAGTTACTCTTAGTCTTAGGACTAATAATACCCTTCTTAACACAAAATGTGTTTTATTAATTTTTACTTGGCATCAATCCTTAAAGTCACATAAATTTATCTTGATGAAATAAATTAATGAAAAATTTATGAAACTTATCTGACAGTTGTTTCAAGGCCAAGTTAATGAGCAAGTTTCTTTCAGCTCCAGAATCATTAAATTACCTTCCTTTGATTGAGAGTACCTTCAGAATCAATGATTCTGAAGGTGCTCTTTCATAATTTTGAATTGATAAATCACATGGAGAGCTGATCTCTCTTCATTTCTTGATAAAATGAAGAGGTTGTTGCTGGCTGCCAACAGGTCCTTGGCTAGTTAATCGATTATGAGAATCTAATGTAACTTTCTTTCTTTTTCATATAAATTGCTGAAAGTAGCTATTTGGCTGGGGCCGTGGACTGTTTCCCTCTCGAGGGTTTTAACCACGTGACAAACATCGGTGTGTTGATCTGTGATCTATTTGTGTGAAGCGATTGCTCAAGGTGTTCGATCTTTTGGGAGTACCATGTGTACTCGAACATACATTTTATTAAATCTTTTTGAGAAGTCAATAACAAATTCATTCTTCTTTCTTTTTAAAGCCTCGAACTCAGTAATGTAATAAAGAAAATCTTTTTTATATCCCCCCACTGCTTCATGATTACCTCCTCTAAAACTTCTATACCATCTATTGATCCCGAAGGTAATTCCCTAAACCATTTTCTGACTTCTCCGTCTCGACTCTAAACAAACATTCTCATCCAGACATCCTTAGCCTCAATGTTTTGATTATGGGCATAGCTAAAGAAAGCATTACAATTCCCTTATGTTGTTACATCCCCTTGGCCATTAAACCTAAGGAGATACTTTTTATAATCTTCCCCATGAAGAGGCTGAGGCATAACCAAAGGTGCATACCTGGAAGCAACTATCCGATCCATGTAATCTAGAGGTTGAGCAACCATTTTAGGACTGGAGGGTTTTGAAGTAGTTGGGCTTGAGCTGGATTACTTGTACTTGAAGGAAGAAAATTACTGAACTTGGGTTGAAGAAGTGGGACTCTACTTGTAAAAGGAATATAAGGTGAAAGTTGAGAATAACCCCTTGTTTGTAGTGCTTTAGTTTTGACCTCTTCAGATAATAAGGGATTTGTGAAAACTTGAAAGTTACCAATTTGAGAAGGAGTTTCTACATTTTTCAGAATGCAGATCAACAAAAGGAAAAAAAAACTGTGAAGGATCATGAATTACCAAGGATAAGGGATATATAAACCTTCCCGATGAAGTAGAGCTTAATAGCTGGCAAGGCGACAAGGGGTTTTCCCTAGTACCAGTATTCTTGGGAGACAGTTGCTTTCCTTCATTAAAATAGGTGAAAAATTGTAGTTTATAAAACAAATTTTCTGATAATGTTCACCCAACACATCAGATCTATGATATTAAACTAATGAAGAATTTGTGTTTCCTCCCAAGTATGGTTTCCATAAGATGTTTTCCATAAAGTCTGCTACTTAGACTACGGGACGACAATGTTCAGGCACTTCAACAAATAAAAGACAATTTTTAGGGTTTTGGATAACAATGTAAAATCATATAGGTAAAGACAATAAACAGAGACATAATAATCTAAAAACATAAAAAAAAAGTGTAAGGACAATATTTTTGAAGGAACAAATGACAATACAGTTAAAATACAAGAGATAGGTTTTCAAAGCAAATGAATACAAGGATAAGACAGACAGTTTATCAATGCATCAGATGTAAAAGTAATGGTGTCCAAAACAACATTTCAAACATCAAGAGTCCTCAACATTCACTTGCATACACAGTATTGATATAGAATACATCTTACATAAACATTAATATAACAATAGTTCAAAATGAACTAGATAATATTGAAACAATATAGTTCAATAGCATAGCTCCATATGGATATATTAAGTGTCATTCAAAAAACAAAATATGTGTTTACACAGATATACATTGCATGACTGCACAATCTCCAAGCAGATCAAATCTCATGTGTGTCTGCTCTATTTATAAAAACATTACAAAATATATAGAATAGAACCTAAAGGTAAGATCAAGTGTCTGTTTGATAGATCCACCTTTTAATGATTCGACTTCTAAATATAGAAAAAATGTATCACTGAAAAAGATAATGTCTAAAATAAAATTTGAAAAATGTCAAAACAAGAAACCTTATCAAAGTCTCATGGTTGCTTCTGCGAGAGTATCTAATCTATCTAATGTTTGTGATTTTCTTCGTAGCCTGCTCAGTTTTTTTTCATAAATCTCAACTTCTGTTCAAGTTCTTCTTTGTCTTTCTCTAGCTGTACATTTTGTTTTTGAATTACCTTTCTTCTCTTAACAACCTTTTTTTCCACTTGAATCAATTCTGCATAGTTCTTGTTAACATCTTGTAAGTCTTGTATTAACATTTTATTTTCCTTCATCAAACCATCATTTCTCTCGCTGATATGTTCATTCTCAATTTTAAAATGGCCAATTTCTTTTGTTCTAATTTTTCTATCTTGTCCTCTGATTCTTCATTGACCAACTTTCTTTCATTCAAACCTGTAACAAAATCTTCATTATATTCTGATTACTTCTTTGATAACTCTTCCACCTCTACTCCAGAGAAAAATGATGTGGTATTCCAATCTATGTCCTTATCTCTAAGCTTTTGAAAACAATCTTTAGGAGTGAGTTCTGGAACCTTCTTCAGACTCTAATTAATATTGTTTAAAACTTGATGCAAAACATATTCTAGTTTCGTAGGCTGTTTATATTCCTCATCTCCACTAGAAGAGTCTCGTAGGTTTATAATTTGATTCTTTTTTGAATTTGGGGCTTAACACTGTTTTCATATTCGTTCTCAGTTTTTTCACAGACCGAGTTTTAGGCCTAAAATAAACTTTGGTTGGTTTATATGACTGTTCTGTAGGTTCTTGAAGTTCATTAGAAGAATATACTAGATATGTTTATTTAACCCTACCTCCTTCATTAATTGGACTTGACCAAACTATTATTCTCAAACCCTTGAGGCCTCTTGAGTTTTTGTTGACTGTTCACTCTCTTTCCGGGAAGCTCATCTTGATGATAGTTTCAATTTCATTTTCGGATAGGGCTTTTTTCTCTATATTTCCAGAACTTTCCTTGGATTTTCTTTTTGACATACTTTTTTTCTTTTTTCGTTTTCTTCTTTAAAATCCACTTTGAAACCCGACCAAAACAGAAAGTGCGACCAAGACCTTTTTCCCTTTATCTAACTCTTGAGTAATCTGTAACTTAATTAAACCATGATGGAAAACATTATGATTATCACAGTTGGGGTGATTTCGAACCCTAAAAGCCATCTTACCCAGACTTTTAAACAGGAAAAATTGTAGGTTCAGTTCCTTAATTCAAAGATTATGCTTATAGAAAGTTGAAATCACAGGATAACAAGATTCATTCTGATGTTATACATCTACATGATGAACATCCCACTATTCTTGTTGGTTCTCCACCACTTGATCAACTTGAAAAGAAGTTAGATCACCCCCCTCCTTTCTATGTTACTTTGACAGTTCATGAGAAACTACTACACAATTGTTTGTTAGACTTTGGGGCTTCTCATAACCTTATGCCAAAAGCTGTCATGGAGGCCCGAGGTCTAAGCGTTACTTAGCCTTATCATGATTTATTTGCTTTTTGACTGAAGAGCAGTTTAGTGTTTAGGTGTGATAAAAGATTTTGTTGTCAATTTGACTTAATTTCCTATGAAAAGTGTTATGATGGATGTGGTTGTTGCTGATATTTCTTCTAAGTTTGGAATGTTGCTCTCAAGGTCCTAGGAAAAAAGAGTGGGGGGGTACTTTTACAAATGGATTTATCTTATGCCACTATTCCAATATTTGGGGGTTAACAAAGGAGGTTATATAGAAAAGTGTAGTTGGATTACTTGGTAAGTGACATCAATAATCTTGCAAATCACCCAATCTATGTTGTGGAAGAGGAATTGGGATCCCGCATGTTGCATTTGAACAATGAAGAAGCTTTTGGTGTTTCGAAAGTAGAAACGAAGGAACCAATTTATCATAATATTGAAAAACGAAATGAATTATAACAAATGTACTTTGATGGTTCTTCATCTAAGGAAGGAGCATGAGTTGGAATTGTTCTCATTTCTATTGGAGGGAAAAATGTTTGTCTAATGTATAAATTGGAGTTCCAGACAACTAATAATATAGTAGAATATGAGACATTAGTTCTAGGATTGAGAGTTGCAAAGGATTTGAGAATCCAACGGTTGATTGTTTTTGGCGACTCCGAATTGGTGGTTCAGCAGGGCAGAAGTATTTATCAGGTAAAACAACAGCTGTTAAAAGTTTATAGAAATCAAGTATGGGATTTAATTGACAATTTCTTTTTATCTTTCAACAATTCTTTCATTCCTAGAGATAAAAATTAGACATCTGATTCTTTGGCTCTAGTAGCAGCATTTTTCAAAGTCTCACAAAATACTCAACTCAGGTATTCAATTGAAGTTAGGCACAAGGCTTCAATTCCTGATAACATCAAACATTGGAGAGTGTTTCAGGATGACCTAGAAATCAAGAAATTCTTGAAATTTACAGGTGGATTTTCAAATTATCAGATTGATGAAGAACAAGATGATGATGGAGATGAATTTCTTTTATTTACAGAATAGTCAATTGCTGATCATAAAATGATTGAACTTAAAGGAAATTTTATTCCAAAGGGTTTAGTTCAATTAGAAAGATTATTTCTTAAAGATGACATTTTAGCAAAACTAGTTGTATAATCTTCTGAAGAAATTATGAGTAGTTGCAATACTAGAACTGAAAGTCAACCTAAAATCATTAAAAAATTTAAATTGCTAATAGAGGAGAACACAAATAGATATATCAGTCTGCTTAAATAGTTTGTGGTTATATTTGCTTGGTTGTATGAAGGTTGCAAAACCTATGACACTAGCATTATCCAACATAAGCTTCTTTTAAAGCCTGATACAAAACCATTCCAGGTAGAAACTCAGAAGAATCAATCCAGCATTGTTATCAGTCATTGAAAATGATGTGAAAAAGTTGTTGGATGCAAAAATTATAGTACCTTCTCGCTATTCCACTTGGGTTGCAAATATGGTTCCTGTTCGAAAGAAAAATGGTGAGATTAAGTTATGTGTTGATTTTCATAACCTAAACAGATCCTCTTTGAAAGATAATTATCCTGTCCTTAAGATAGATCAGATCTTGTAAAAGGTAGTTGGAGCTCAGAGAATATCAATGATAGATGGGTTCTCAGGATACAACTAGATTGCTATTCATCAAGAGGATAGAGAAAAAATTGCTTTTACCACTCCCTGGGAAACTTTTATGTATGATAAAATGCCATTTGGTTTAATGAACGTAGGAGCAACGTTTCAGAGGGCTATGGACATAGCATTTGTAGGTTAAAGGGAGAAATTTGTGGTGATCTATCTAGATGATATAACAATGTTTTCATATTAAGATGAAAATCATCTTAAGCACCTAGAAAAAACCTTTGCAAAATGCAGAAAATTTGGTTTGTCTTTGAACCCAAAGAAATATCATTTTGCAATGCAGGAAGGGAAGCTTCTTGGTTATATTGTCTAAGCAGATGGTATCAAGATTGACCCATAACATGTCAAAGCAATTCTCAAAATTACAATTCCCAGAAATAAAAAAGAAATTCAGTCATTTATTCGGAAGATCAATTTTCTTAGATGGTTCATTCCTAACTTTGCAGAGATTGTAAAGCAAATAACTAAGATGTTGAGAAAGGATCAAGAAGTAAAATGGACTCCACAAGCAAAATTCTCTTTTGAAATGATAAAACAAGCCCTCACAGAAGCATCTATTTTGGTAAGCCCTGACTTTCCTAAAGATTTTATTACCCTTTCTTTTGCTTTTGAAGACAGTATAGTAGCAGTACTGTTACAAAAGAATTCAAAAGGTCTGGAACAACCTATCTCATTCTTTAGTAAAGTTTTAAGAGATTCAGAACTCAAGTACAACATTGTGGAGAAACAGGGTTATGCACTTGTCAAAGCTCTTAAAATTCCCAGGATTTACTTGTTGCATTCAAAATTTTTGTCACATGTTCCTAATGCAGGAGTAAAAGAGATTCTAACGTGCAGCCTGAATCTGAAAAAAAAGAGGTCGTTGGATTGCAAAAATAATGGAATATGATGTTGAGATCAATCCAGCTGAACTTGTTGTAGGTCATGGTTTGACTAAATTGCTTACATAATCTAATTGTCAAGCATTAGGATTAAATGCTATGGTTAATGAAGTATATGAAGAAAAAAAATCTCAGCATGAAGAAGAAAAATCTCAGCATGAAGAAGAAAACGAATATATTTTCTCGAAATATATTGATTCAGATTGGTATGGCGACATATTAGACTTACTTTTATTTTTGCAATCTCCACCAGATTTAGAGAAAGGAAAATTGAGATCTTTGAAGTTAAAAGCCATGAATTACTGTATCTATGAACATAATCTATCCTGGAAAGATCTTGTAGGTATTCTTTTCAGATGTGTTGATAAGGAAGAAGCTGAAGTTATTACAACTGAAATGCATGAAGGAGTTTGTGGTGGGCACCGTTATTGGAAGGCTACGACCTTAAAAATTCTGCGAGCAAGTTATTACTGGTCGAAAATCTTTTCAAATGTTTTTTCCGAGGTAAGAGCTTGTGTGGAATGTCAAAAATTTGCAGGTAAACAAAAATTACTTTCTTTACCTCTCAAACCTATTTCAGATGAAGCTCCTTTTCACCAGTGGGGATTGGATTTTATAGGAGAAATCAATCCACATTCAACTGGTCAACATATATATATCTTGATAGCTACATACTTTTTTACAAAATGGGTAGAAGCCGTCCTTACCAGAAGAGAAATTGATCAGGTCATAATAAATTTTATAGTAGAAAATATTTTGAGTAGATTTGGTTGCCTTAGAAAGCTGATTACTGACAATGATCCTGCTTTTAAATCTCAGAATATGGTCCGCTTTTGTGAAAAACATGGGATTTTGTTGAAGCACTTTACTCCAGATTACTCACAAGGAAATGGCTTGGCAAAGTCATCAAACAAAAACATAGTAAATATTAAAAAAATATTTTCAGAGAATAAATAGGCATGGGATAGTAAATTGAAGTACGCCCTTTGGGCCCACCGCATTATTACAAAAAAGGCTATTGGTACTTCTCCTTTCCATCTTGTATATTGAACTGAGGAAATTTTTCCTATATAGTTGGGTCTACCTGTCATGAAATTTATGGAAGATAATTTTGAAGAGCCAAATGAGATGCAACGCAGAATTTTTCAAATGATTGAACTTCAATAAGAAAGAGAATTGCTTATTGAAAAAGCTCAGATTTATAAAGATAAAATGAAGAAGAGTTTTGATAAAAGAGAAAGAAAACAATTTCTTTCCTGATAATTTGGTGCTCAGGTGGGATGCAAGAAGAGATGAGAAACCAAAACATGGTAAGTTTGATCATCTTTGGCTGGGACCTTTCAAAATTGTTAGGAGTTTGGAGAATAATACATTTGTTCTACATAATTTGTAAGGTGATGAATTAGTAGGCCCAGTCAATGGGCGATTCTTGAAGCATTTTTACACCAAATAAGGAGTGAAGGGTGTCCATTACATTGTAAATACCAATGAGTGTTCAGTTTTTGCAAATAAGACTACATAGCCCAAGGGATCAACAATTTTTGATAGAAAATAAGGCACTGGAACTACAGTTTTTGGCAAATCGGAGGGAAATTCCATCCCTCAATTGGAGCCAGTGTCTGACCTAGGTTTGTTAGATATTCTTCTTAGGATAGGTTATTACTTTTAAAATATTTTTAGCCTTGAGTGTTTATCTTTTATTTACCCTTAAGGTTTTGATTGTTTGGATTTCATTTTTTAATGTTATAGGTATTCACAATATTTATTTTCTTAACCTAAGCTCCTATAGAGTATTTCGAGTTTGTTCATGATTTATGAAATTTTAAGATAAACTAAACATTACCTAGGTTTTTAATATATGCTGGCAGTGCATATTATTTATTCAAAATACATATATGGTGTCAGCTTGTCAAGTTTTAGAGTATGTGTGCAAGAGTAATTATGAAGCAAAGATGTATCGAGACTCGTTCCTATGTTCAGACCGACAGTGGTACTGAATTGTACTGAAACAAAAACACCAGTTCTCTCCATGTTTTTTCATCATTTCTTAACCTAAAATTAGTTTTCACTCTTTAAGCCAAGGTAATATGGTTTTTGATCTACACGGAATATTTTATCAAGGTTCTATTTCAAGTATTGCTTCCTCATTATCTGTTGCAGCCATGGAAGTTGACAAGAAACCTCGTCCCAACGATCATTTACTTAAAGACCGAACCCCAAAATGTGGAGAGGATGAAAAAAGTTCTTTTGACTATTTAAAAAATGAAAGAAACAGGTTGGTTTCCCATGTTTGAAAAGATCAGGGAGCATCATACATGGGTTTGAAGGTCGTTTTGTTAGAATTTTGATGGGTCGACAGTGAAAATGGGGGGCTTTGAATTTAGTGACAGAACAGTCTATTTCACAAGCTATCGGTGTAGTTCCCATAGAAGAAAAATGGTACAAGAGACAAACCATAAGTGAAGATTGCAGTGAATTCCTTTTACCAGCACATAAAGATCCAGATTAGAGCCAAGGTATACCAAGGGTTTTCCTATTGGAGGAGTGGTAGGATGTTTTATGCATCCTACAAAGATATAATATCTGCGAGTGAAGTTTTGTAACAATATATAGATACCGCATGAGGTTCTTACAACATGTTTTAGGTATTAAAAAATTGAACCTACTCTTCTTCTTGTCTAAAAGTCTGGGAAAAACGACCTCTAGGGTTCGTAATCACCTTGACTTTGCTAGCCATAATGTTTTTCATCATGGTTTAATTAAACTACTGATCACTCAAGAGTTAGATAAGGGGATAAGGTCTTGGGCACACTTCTTGTTTTGGTCAAGATTTAAAGTTGATTTTAAAGAGAGAAAGGGTAAAATAAAACAGAGCTTATCAAAGGGAAAGGCCAATGAGTGTTTTATTAATACAAAGAAAGAAGTCCCATCTGAAAATAAGGTTGAGAAGCATCATCAGAAGGAGCTTCCTGAAAAGAGAGTTAACAGTCAGGAAATACTAAGGAAGTCTAAAGAGCCTGAGAATGACAGTTTGTCCATAAGTCCAGTCAATGAAGTAGAGATGGTTAACGAAACATATCTTGTTTATTTTTCTAATGAGCTTTCCAGTGAGGATGCAGAAGATAAAAAGTCTAAGGAGCTAGAATTTGTTTTGCATCAAGTTTTAAATAATATTGATTGGAGTCTCAAGAGGGTTTCAGAACTCATTCTTAAGGATTGTTTTCAAAAGTTTAGAGATGAAGATATGAGTGGGAATACCACATCATTATTCTCTGCAGTGGAAGTTAGAGAATCATCAAAGAAACAAACATAGTATAATGAATAATTTATTACAGGTTTGAATGAGGGAAATATGAAAAATGGAGAATTAGAGGACGAGTTAAAATAATTTGAGCAGAGAAAAGACATTAACCATTTTAAAACTTAGAATGAACATATCAGTCAAATTAATGATGGTTTGATGAAGGAAAATAAAATGTTAAAACAAGACTTGCAAGAGGTCAATAAGAATTATGCAGAATTGATTCAAGTGGCAAAAGAGGCTATCAAGAGAAGAAAGGTAATTTAGGAACATAATATACAACTAGAGATAGATAAAGAGAAGCTTGAGCAGAAGTTGAAACACATGCAAAAAGAGATGAACAGTCTACGAAGAAAATCACAAGCTCTAGATGGATTAGCCAATCTGGCAGAAGCAACCAGGAGACTTTGATAAGGTTTCCCGTTTTGACACTTGTCAAATTTTTATTTTAGATTATATATTTTTCAGTGACACTTTTCTATATTTAGAAATTGAATCCTTAAAAGATGGATCTGCCAACAGACTTTTGGGATCTTACTTTTAGGTTTTTCCTATATATTGTAATATTTTATTTTAACATAAATAGACACATGGGAGTTGATCCGCTGAGAGATTGTGCAGTCATGCAATGGTTATCTGTGTAAGCACATCTGTTGTATTTTTTGAATGACACTTAATATACCTACCAAACAATGGATTGATCCATCATTAGAAAATAAGCAGAATCATATGGTTAATAAATAAGGTCACAGAGATTGAAGAAGTAAATAAGAGCAATGAAGGTTTCAATTTTGAAAATGAGCTGAATAAGGTAAAGATTCTTGTTCCATTAACAGAATTGATGAAAATTCTTTCATTCAGAGATCCTGCTTATAGAATGTTGAAATCACAGGATAACGTGATTCATTTAGATGTTATAAATCTACATGATGAAAATCCCACTATTCTTGTTGGTTCTCCCCCACCTGATCAACTTGAAAAGAAGTTAGATCACCTCCCTCCTCTCTATGTTACTTTGACAGTTCATGAGAAACTACTACACAATTGTTTGTTAGACTCTGGGGCTTCTTATAACCTTATGCCAAAAGCTCTTATGGAAGCCTTGGGTCTTAGCTTTACTAGGCCTTATCATGATTTACTTGCTTTTGACTCAAGAGAAGTTCAGTGTTTAGGTGTGATAAAATATCTTGTTGTCAATTTGACTCAATTGGCTATGAAAAGTGTTATGATGGATGTGGTTGTTGCTGATATTGCTCATAAGTTTGGCATGTTGCTCTCAAGGTCATGTACAAAAAGAGTGGGGAGTACTTTACAGATGGATTTATCTTATGCCACTATTCCAATATTTGGGGGTTACCAAAAGAGGTTATATAGAGAAGTGCAATTGGCTTACTTGGTAAGTGACGACAATAATCCTGCAAATCACCCAATCTACACTGTAGAAAAAGACTTGGGATCCTGCATGTTGCATTTGAACTCTGAAGAAGCTTCTGGTGTTCTGCAAGTAGAAAAGAAGGAACCGATTCATCATAGTACTGCAAAAGAAGATGAATTATGGCAAATTTACTTTGATGGTTCTTCATCTAAGGAAGGAGCAGGAGCTGGAATTGTTCTCATTTCTCCTAGAGGGGAAAATGTTTGTCTGATGTATATATTGGAGTTCTAGACAACTAATAATATAACAGAATATGAGGCATTACTTCTGGGATTGAGAGTTACAAAGGATTTGAGAGTTCAACAGTTGGCTGTTTTTGGCGACTCCGAATTGGTGTTTCAACAGATTAGAAGTATTAATCAGGTAAAACAACAACTGTTAAAAGTTTATAGAAATGAAGTATGGGATTTAATTCATAATTTCTTTTCAGCTTTCAACATTTCCTTCATCCCTAGAGATCAAAATTAGACAACTGATTCTTTGTCTCTAGCAACAACATTTTTCAAAGTCCCACAAAATATAATCAACTCAGGTATCCAATTGAAGTTAGGCATAGGCCTTCCATTCCTGATAACATCAAACATTAGAGAGTGTTTCAGGATGACCTAGAAATCAAGAAATTTGTGGAATTGACAGGCGAGTTTTCAAATTCTCAGATTGAAGAAGATCAAGATGATGATGGGGATGAATTTCCTTCATTTACAGAACAACCAATTACTGATGACATTTTCTTAAAGATGAAATTTTAGCAAAACCAGCTGTACAATCTTCTGAAGAAGATATGAGTAGTTGCAATATTGGAACTGAAAGTCAGCGTAAAATCATTAAAATTTCTAAACTGCTGACAGAGGAGAATAAAAAGAGTAATATCAGTTTGCTTAAAAAGTTTGTGGATATATTTTCTTGGTCGTATGAATATCTCAAAACCTATGACACTAGCATTATCCAACATAAAATTCCTCTAAAGCCTGATACAAAACCCTTCCGGCAGAGACTCAGAAGAATCAATCTAGCATTGTTACCAGTTATTGAAAATGAGGTGAAAAAGTTGATGGATGAAAAAATTATAGTACCTCTTCACTATTCCACGTGGGTTGCAAATCTGGTTCCCATTCGAAAGAACAATGGTGAGATTAGGTTATGTGTTGATTTTCATAACCTAAACAGATCCTATTTGAAAGATAATCATCATGTCCCTAAGATAGATCAGATCTTGCAAAACGTAGTTGGAGCTCAGAGAATATCAATGATAGATGTGTTCTTAGGATATAACCAAATTTCTATTCATCTAGAGGATAGAGAAAAAATTGATTTTACCACTCCCTAGGGAACTTTTATGTACGATAAAATTCCATTTGATTTAATGAACGTAGGAGCAACATTTCAAAGGGCTATGGACATAGCATTTGTAGGTGAAAGGGAGAAATTTGTGGTGATCTATCTAGATAATATAACAGTGTTTTCATATTCAGATGAAAATCATCTTAAGCACCTAGAGCAAACCTTTGAAAAATGCATAAAATTTGGTTTTCCTTTGAACCCAAAGAAATCTCATTTTGTCATGTAGGAAGGGAAGCTTTTTGGTCATATTGTCTCAGCAAATGGTATCAAGATTGACCCAGAACGCATCAAAGAAATTCTCAAAATTACAATTCCCAGGATTAAAAAAGAAATTCAGTCATTTATTGGAAAGATTAATTTTCTTAGATGGTTCATTCTTAACTTTGCAGAGATTGTCAAGCAAATAACGAAAATGCTGAGAAAGGATCAAGAAGTAAAATGGACTCCAAAAGCAAAATTATCTTTTGAAATAATAAAACAAGCCCTCACAGAAGCACTTGTTTGGTAAGCCCTGTCTTTTCTAAATATTTTATTACCTTTTCTTTTGCTTTTGAAGAAAGTATAGCAGCATCACTGTTACAAAGGAATACAGAAAGTCTGGAACAACCTATCTCATTTTTATAGTAAAGTTTTAAGATACTCAAAACTCAAGTACAACATTGTGGAGAAACAAGCTTATGCACTTGTCAAATCCCTTAAGTTTTTCAGGATTTACTTGTTGCATTCAAAAATTTTGACATATGTTCCTAATGCATCAATAAAATAGATTCCAACACATCCTAACTCTGAAGGAAAAAGCGGTCGTTGGATTTCAAAAATAATGGAATATGATGTTGAGATCAAACGGGTTAAACTTGTTAAAGGTCAGGGTTTGGCTAAATTGCTTATATAGTCTAATTGTCAAGCATTAGGATTAAATGGTATGTTTAATGAAGTATCTCAAGAAGAAAAAGAACATATTTTCCATAAATATGTTGATTCAGATTGGTATGGTGACATAGTATATTTCCTTTTATTTCTGCAATCTCCACCAGATGTAGACAAAGGAAAATTCATATCTTTGAAGTTAAAATCCATGAATTACTGTATCTATGAACATAATCCATTTGGGAAAGATCTTGTAGGTATTCTTCTCAGATGTGTTGATAAGGAAGAAGTTGAATCTATTACAACTGGAATGCATGAAGGATTTTGTGGTGGGAACCGTTATTGGAAGGATCTAGGACCATGTATTTGATTCATCACTGGCTTCTTTTGCTTGATAATTTCCTGGTTGAAGTTCAATAAAATAATTACCCAAAACCGAATGTGAAAAATTTACAGGCTCATTTTCCCCTTCTAGTTGCTTCATGTTGTGCTTCATATGTGGTTCATTCATCACTTTGATATGATTCTGACAGTTGTTATAAGGCAATCACAAGTGTGACTAGTCTGTAGCAAAGCATGCATTGAGTTTTGTAGACCAGTCCTTGCTCAAAATTAGTCCCTAAGCTTCTGGTATATCCAAAACTATGATGTCTATAAATTGGCAGACCCTCTCATCTGCAGATAATCGTATCAACACACCTTTCATTTCTCCTACTACTTTAACTGTTGTTCTATCCAATTGGATCATTTTACACGAAGAAGGTGTGGGTTTACCATTTATTCTTTTATATATTGAAAGAGATATAACATTTGAGGATGCTCTAGAATCTACTCAACAATTGTGTACATTGTGATTAAAAATCTTAAAAGACAACAGAAAATGTAATGTTTGGGATTTAGACTTACCTCGAATGCTTTCTTTGCTGATCTCTTCTTCAGATTGAATATCATCTTGGGATTTACTAGTTTGTGAATCAAAGGCTTCCAAGAGCTTCTTTCTTTGTTGAGGTAGGTTACACATTTCAAACAAAGAACTGTTTGCCTTAGTTTTCTTGATATCCTCTATTATGTAATATCCCATGTCACCATCTGTTGAACTTTTCTTGTTAGTTTCTATTTTATTTTTAGCAACCTTCACAGGCTTACTGATTGCGGGAGCATCTTTCCTTGTTATGACTAAATCAGGTATAGGTGAGGTCCGAGTTTGACTTTCTTCATCTTTTCCTGAATCCTCCTAATCTTGGGCAGTAATACACTTTCATCCATTATTGTTCACTTGCTTCTTGTTATAACATTCACTGTTGAAAGTGATACTTCCTCAGTAGGTTCTTCTTCTTCCAATTCTAGTGTTTGTGCAAGAAACTGTTTCCAAGGCTATGAAGAAACAAGCCAAGACAATCTCAAAAAACTCAATAAAGTAAATTAGGTTTAAGGTTTCTGGAATGTTTTCTTGGTTGTAAATTTGGTGACCAACAGGGAATACATTCATGAGTTAAACACGAACTGAATCATAAGCAAGTAAAGACAAAGATGCATAATATAATCAACAAGTATCAATTAGAATATAGTCTTAAAGTTCATTCAGGACGTACAAGCATCACAAGTAAAGAAACCATAAACCAACAATGAATATATCAGTCAAGTAGTTAAACAAACTCAAAATGAAGCTAAAACATATATTGAAGGGTAAAAAGTGTCATATATTTCATAATTTGTCATCAAATACATATAAGAGTTATGATACTTAGCTCACAAATTAGTCTGAAAGACCTTCTGAAGTTCTCCCAAAATCGAACCCTCATTCTGCCTTTCTCATCTATCTAAATAGTATTCCTCAACAAAAATCAGTTAGGGTTAAAACCCTAACTTCCTCCAGCTAACTACTCGATGAGATAAAGCTAAATTACAATTTACAAAATATGATATTTTTCAAAAATAGTAAACAACTAACTAAAGTGTTTCTCAAAAAGACATAACAAATAACTGTTTGACTAACAAATTCAAAGGTCCTTTGCAGCCTCAACTAGTAATGCTATGCCATCCAAAGCTTGGGCTTTCTTCCTGGCTCTTTTCTGTTCATCTTCCATATCAGCTACCCTTCTTTTGAGTTCTTCATTCTGCTGCTGCAAGTCTCTGACTATCTGCGTCAGCTCTGTACATTGCACATTTGTGCTTCTTTTCCTCTTCAGAGCCTTTTTAGAAACAACTATTAACTCTTGATAATGTTCATTGACTTCTTGTAAATCCTCCCTCAGCCTTTTATTGGCTAGAATGAGGCCATCATTCTCCTGCAGGTAGTCCATTTGATATCTGTACTGTTTAATAGTTCTTTGCATGTTCTCTATGTCTGAATCAATAACCTTTCTTGTTGTGGTCTCTTGTGCATCACTGGGCATCCATGGTATATTAAGTTTCCTGAAAATGTCTGCATCTTCTTCTAACAGATTTATAGAACTATCAGGAATGCTAGGGTTTTCCTAAGTGTCTGTTTCCTTAGGTATAGCTTCATCAATTAACAGCTGGTCCTCATCATAAGAAACTTTAGTTTATTTTCCTTGTTGTTGTTCTAAAAGTTCATTTCTCAATTCAAGAAATATGGTAGACAGTTTAGGCTCGGGTTGGCTTAAATCTTCTACTGACTGTAATGGCTTTTTTCTCTTTTCAGGATGAAGAGCTGAACTTTTCACAACTGCTTCTTTCCTCCTACTGCTCACTTTGTCAATTTTTGATTCTTCATCTGCAGAATTATCATCAATAACAGTCACTCCTTTGATATTCAAGCAAGGGTTAAGCAGTTTCTTCATATTTAACCTTAACTTATTTCTTGACCTAGTTTTAGGCCTCCATCCTGGTGCCAATTCTCCTAACATCTTCAAAGTTTTCCCTTGATATTTGATTGTAGAAAAATCCATGACTTCAAGTCTGTTCTTCTTTTTTCTAGGTTTGACTGTCTTGTTTTCCAGAGTGGAAAATTCCTTGCCTGAATCAACCCTAAATTCAGTTTTGGCAATAGATTGATCATCCTCTAACAAATATCCCTCATCCTCTGATAAGATAGTGATGGGACTGCTTTGCTGGGTCTGAAACTCTTCTTCCTGTACAGTAACTTTTTCTGTGACAGCAGTTTCATCTTCACTGAAAACTTCTGCTGATGTCAAGTGTTGCATAGGCTGCTCTTTCCTTTCTGTAAACAGTGAAAATTTACCTTTAATGTCAGCTGAAAACATTTTAGGTTCATTGTCATCCTTCAAGGGCTCTGGTGCTTCCTCAAGCTTAACCTTTTTCTTGTCTTCAGATTTCACCTTTTGACGTAATTTTCTTACTAGTACTTTCCCTTTGTCTACTTGTTTTTTAGTTTGATGATCCTCTTGTTTAACTTGAAAGCCAGACCAGAAGAGGAAGAAATCCCAGGTTTTCCCTTCCTTTTGTAGAGCAGTACTAATGATCAATTTAATCAGTCCATGGTGGAAAATAGATTGGGAAGTATGATCCTGATGATCTTTTACTCTACTAGACATCTTTTGGAGAATTTTGAGTAAGAAGAAGGGAAGGCTCATTTTAGATACACCAACCATATGCTGTAGAAACCTAAAATGGTATTTGAAGACATAGGCATATCTGCCTTCATAGGTGATATAGCTTTGCAAAATTTTAATGGGTTCCACCCACTCACTTCTGAAATTTTGGATCAGTATGCCTTTGCTCAATTCTGGGGTAATGTTAGGTAACAGATATCTCTGGGCATCAAAAGTAAAAGACAATTTTTTAAACCACATTTCACCTTCATTTTTTATTCCTGTAGCTTCCGCAACTTGATCCACTGTCAACCTAAACATTAGAGTGTCAAAAACCACCATGTCATGATTGTAGCATTGTGCAAATTTACAAGAAACCTCAGTGTTATAACCATCTATTCTTTTAAAAAAATCCAGCCACCCAGACTTCTGGAAAAGTTCTACACAGGCTGGGAATTTCTCAATCTAGCTTACATTAGTGGGCTCAGCCCTATTTATTTTGCCACTTTTACCCATCTGAACTCAACTGGGCTACTTTCAATGGCTAAAACTCTGTGTACTTCTAGGGTTCTGTCAATGACCTAGCAACTGCTTTTTCCTCCTTCAAACCTCTTAGGTTTCAATAACCAGCTCTCCAGAATCTTCCTTGACTGTTTCCTTTTGTTTTCTACTGCAGGTTAGGTTTTATCACAGGTTTAAGTGATTTAGGTCATTCAGAGTACTCCAAACTCCTCATTAAAACTGTCGATGAAACCTAGTTATCATTCAATCTGTTCATTCAAATAGCTGACCATCTCCAGAATGTATAGTAACACCTGTGTATTGAGACTCAGCACCAAAATTAACCCTTAATTCCTTCTAGTATCACCTATAAGCAATCTCTGTACAGAAAAGCTTTGCATAAATGATTTCAGCTGCCAGCTCTTTAGACCAAATGAAGACTGTTTATCTATTGGATGAGAAGATATAAAAAACAAAAACAATCTTAAGTCTATTCACTTTCTGCTCCCAGTAGTTTTAGCACCAAAATGAGACTAGGTCTTCATGTAATCTCAGAAATTCAGCTCCTTCGTTGCATTGTGTACAGGTAGCAGACCTATTTGTGAAGTTTTAGACACCATAAAATGCACAGCTCTTCACCTTGTCATTTTTTCAGGCTTCGACAAAGAAATGGTTCAATATAATGCTACTTTTCAACCTTTCACTCACCACAGCATCTTAGAATGTCTTAAATAGCAATTTCTTCGGCAAGAATCTCATTTAAAGGCATAACTTAACGTTTCCCTTAACCAATTTTAACAAAATAGACTTTACCGAGAAAGCTCCAATTCAGCAGCCATTAATAGGTTATCGCGGAATACCTGCTTTCTGTCGAGTTGCGGAATATTTAAACCACTCCTTGTGCTGTCTTATTGCCGAATTTAAGTCTACAAGTGTCTTCAGATGTTCAATTTTGAACACTTACAAAGGGAAATGAAGACTGCTGAAGCTGAACTGCAGGTTCTCCATGAAGAAAGACAGACCCGGGAGACTACACAGGAACGCATGGAGCAAGTGCAAGCAGAGGATCAAGGGTTGAAGAAGGAGAAGGAGCAGTTATTGTCAAAGGTGATAGCTCTAAAAGAGCAGCAGAAGATCATCTATGAGGCCAATGATTCACAGATCCAAGAATTGAAAGAGCAGCTAGTGTCTCTGACTGCTGACCTGGAGGCAGCCAAGGAACATCAAGTCGATCTGCAGCCATTTAAAGAATATATCTTGGCTCAGAAGGCTAAAATGCTACAGCTGCAGACCGCTCTGGAAGAAGATAGGTGCAAAGTCCTTCAGATTGATAGCCGGTTGGAAGAGATCATGGAAACTTCTTCCTACTTCGTAGACAGGTCTCAGGATATTCTTGAGGTTTAAAATGCCAGAATGGCAAGATTGGAAAGCAATGCAGAGGTGCTAGTAGAACTACCAGCCAAAGACCAGCACGCCCTCAAAAGAGATCACGACCTCATAGAATTCGCTGTCAGCACTACTGAAGATTTCAAGAAAGCCGTCAAAAGGGCGCAGGGAGCATGCTTAGAATATTTCAGAAGGCTCCTTAATACGTACAACCGATGCCAGATAGCGGCTGAGCATAGGCTTGAAGAGTTTCCTGACCATGAGGCCTTTCTAGAAATATTGCAGAGTAGATATCAAGATGCAGAGGCCAGGACGTAACAGATTAAAGCCATTGATGACTTAATGCTAAAGAATGAAGTAGGCCACACAGCTGTTCGCATGCAGTTCCTAGAAGATTAGCTTCGATTGAGACTAGCAAGGACCGAGGCCATCAGGAACCAAGTTGAAAAGTTTGAAATCAACATTCAGTTCCTAGAGCCATGCACATTTGAAGGCATTGCAGCTGAAGCAGCAGCGTGGAAGAAGTTCTTAGATAGCTAGGCGGGACCCTCCTCATAAAGGGCCGGTCAACTTTGTAATAATTAGATAATTTTGTAAAAGCTTTTTGAGAAATGAAGCGTTGGGAAAGGAAAAGGTTGGGAAGCCCAAAGGTCACTTTGGGCAGCCCAACCATTTTGACCTTTTGTATAAAAGTAGGAAGCGTAGAAGAGAGGAAGGGGCTTTTTCTCCAGTAAGACTGGAGGACGTATTGTAAGAAGAACTATTTCCTTTTGCAATAAAAAATTACAGTTTGCCTGTTGGAGAAAGGATGTGAAACTTCCTAATGTTATGCAATGGATGGCGGAAAGATGAACTACTTTATTTTTCAGCTTGTATCCATGAATCGTGAGATTGTTCTAACTTTATGATCTATGTCTTGTTGAATGATTTCTGATTTATTTTTTGGAAAGTTCACCAAGAGTAATGTATGTAGCTTATATAACAATTGGATATCTAATTGTTAGAATATTGTCTCATTCATGTGTTGTAAATATGAAAATCAGCTACCTGTAATTTCTGTTTGTTACACATGGAAATAACACATTACTCACAAATAATCATTCTTTTGGCTCCTCGGGGATAGATAGATAGGTAATCAGATAGTTAGTTGAGTTACTTCATGGCTGCATACGTGGTTTAGATGTTTGTGAGCCTAAGACGAGAGGTAAGAACTTACGCAGCACATTGTGTAGTTCCTTGCATCTTTATAACCCTGCATGGTTAAGTTAGGCATGTGCATTGCATACATTAAGTCAAAAAATTACAAAAACTCGGTGGACCGGGCCGTAACCGGTAAAACCCTTTGTTTTTGTTACCTTGACCTACGGTAGCCGGACCGTAAACTGGACGGATTCCCTATACCAAACAATCAACGCGCTAGTTGGGAACGTTGATTGGGGAGAATCCCTTTTTGTTGTTGTCTGCGATTTTCCAGGCCTCAACAAGTCCCTAATACATTCGCGACCATTCTATTAAATAATTATTACAAAAAAAAAAAAAATTTCCTCTAAAGGGGATCAAAACCTAAACAAAGCTAATATCCCAAGAAATATCTTCACGTCTTCCAAATACGTAGCAATTCCTCAATATCAGGGTAACTCGCAGATTCAATGCCAAGTTGGGCATTGCACTTATGATCTTCAATCTCATTCTTAGCCAGTTTGTGCCAAAATTGGATATAGATGTGGATCTTTCTCTCCACCGCGAATGACAGTTTGATCAACCGATCTACATCGTGGATGCTGATGTGGTCAAGCTTCTTGATCTTCTCCTCTCCTTCATCCCTTCACTGCTCCACTTGCTCAATCATCAACCCAGGTGGACATGCTTTTTCAATAAGCACCATTGCAGGAAAGGATAATTCATCTATAATGTTGTCAACTGCATACCATCTTTTGCTGCAAATGGCATGTGCTTTATTTATGGCTTCAACTATTGTCTCATCTAGATGTTCCCAGGATCTCAAGATAATCCTAACCTTCTTAAGCTGGAAGTTAGTAAGGAAAGTGACATTATCTGGCTTATCCTTCGTGTACCTTTTCCAGTCTATCACTTCATCATAAGCCTTCGAAGCTTGTTGTCTCTTCCTAACTAGGTCTTCCAAAACAACAAACATCTTGTCAAAAACCATGTGAGTTTCAAAGATATTATCTAGATTTTTAAATAACTCACAGACCAAATCATGATGTTCATTGCTGGTTCGAATGGCAAGCTTTTTAAATTCTTCCTGGGAAAACTTGGAAAACGAAGATGAAGCTGCACTTGCAGTTGCATCTTCACACTGTCTTTCTAATAATGCAACCTTCTGAACCAAAGTGGCATTAACAGTCTTTTCTCTTTGCAACTCTTCACTGAGAACAACATTCTTCACTAGAAGTTCATCATACCTGTTCTGATGTTGCTTCTTGAGTTGTTGGAAATCCTCCTTGAGGCTGACTATTTTTGCTTTCTGTTTGTCAAATTCTCGGTTCAAAGTGTTAACAACATCAAAATTGGTGCCTGTAAAAGCTCCTAAAATAGATGCAGCATCTGTGGCATACGCCTGCGGGTCACTTGATCACTGGGTCCACACAATCTCATTTGCAACAAATATGTCCATATCACTCTGATCCTTGTTCCTCTTCTTACCCTTCTTCACTACTGATTTATCATCTTTACTGTACCAATATTTTCCCAGGGATATCACAAAATCTTCATTGAATTCATCCCTGATCTCATCAATGGGGGGTATACTAATGCCTGTGGATATCAGAGAAGAGGTTTGAGTTGTGGTGTGAGAGGGTATGGTCATGGATATCAGAGAAGATTCTTATTTCCCTTCGATCTACTACTTAATGACTTCTTCTTGTATTTAGAAACCTTTCTTTCAGTTCTGCAATTAATACAAGAATAGAAGTGACCTAAAAATATTTGTAGATATCTATTTGGTCTCTTGAATGCTATATTATTTCTATTTTTATCTTGCTTTCTTGCTTCCTTCCTTTTTAGATGGAGTCTTTAATACTTCAGCATAGCTTTTCTTACTTTCTTCTTGATTGGTGACAGGAGAAATCTTCGGCTTCTTCTCTTTAACCAACCCCAAAATAGACCTATCACTTGATGGTGTTTGGCTACTTAGAATGTCATCTAGAATCCTGGAATTGTTCTCAAACTTTGATTTAATGGATTTTTCATTAACTCCTTTTGTAAGTTGGGAAATTTCTTTCTCAAGTTTTTCAGAATCTTGAATTCTCTTCTTGAGCAAAACTACTAGGTATTCCTCACTCTTCTTTGCCTCTTGAAGTTGGTTTCTCAAATCAGTAATAATATGATTTGTCTCTTCTTGGTATTTAGACAATTCCTCTTTCGAAACTTTGTTTCTTTTCCTACATCTTTCAATTTCATCTACAACAACCATGTATTGAGCTTCTATGTCCACTTCTGATTCCTCACCTGAATTTGTTGTTCCTATAAATAGGATTTCTTAATCTTCACTCGTCTCCTCATCTTCACTTTCTTCCTTGGAATATAAGTTCTTTTTTTCTTTCTTAAACTTCTTCTTACCCCTATGACAACAATATTCTTCATGGTGACTCTCTTCTTGTTTTGGGTAGAAACAATTATGGGTAAAATGTCCAATCCTTCCACAGTTAAAACATTTCGAAGGTAGCTTACCTTTGTATTTCCTAGTGTCTTTCTTAAGTTTACTTACAAAGAGAGCTTCCTCATCATATAGATTATCTTATTGATGTTTGGAAGAGACTTTAAAGGATGATTCTTTCTTTGAGGTTTCACTTAGTCCAGTTCTCATCTCATATGTAGTGAGAATTCCATGCAACTCATCTACTGTCACTGTTTTAAGGTCATCTCGTTCCTCTAGAGTGGAAACCTTTGAGTCATATCTCATTGGTAATGTTCTTAGTATCTTGCCTACCACTTCTTTTTCTTTCAATTTTCCTCCAAGACCTCTAATACCATTAACCACCTCATCTACATGAAGAATGTATTCCCCAATATTCTCCTCTTCTCTCATTTTGAGGCTTTCAAATTGACTTTTATATGTCTGCAGTTTGGATTCTTTGACCTTAGATGCTCCTTCATAGATAATCTTCAACTTATCCCAGGCTTGTTTGACAAAAGTGCATTGCATAACCTTAGGAAACACAGTGTTTGTTAATCCACTCAAGACTGCATTTAGGGATTTGGAATTGCCTTCATATTCACCTAGTTCAACTGTGTCTGTAGGGTATAGGTTTCCTATGTTATGTTCTTTTTCAATTGCTACCCAAACCTTCCATCCTAGGGACATAGATGATACCTTATTCTTACACTCCAGTATGCATAGTTTTCTCCTATAAATAGTGGAGGTCTGTTAGTGGCCAAGCCTTCTTGTTGATCCATAGGGGTTATATAAAGGATTTACCTTCTAGTGGTTAAACTGTGCTGAAGGAACTTGTTGTCATCAGATCTGCTCCAACAAAATTTCAGTTTTTGGCAGCATCCAGATGTCAAAGTGATCACTCAGGTTTCAATTTAGATACTGAGATCAGATGGAAAAGCACTTATGATGGCACTCATGTGGAAGAAAAGCCGACTGAGCAGAAAGTTTTTCATTTATAGAACACAAGGTGCGCTTTAAAATATCTCACAAGTTGTTAGGGTTGAAGGTTATACCGTGAGAAAGCACTTGAGGATGGGGTAAATAAATACAAGGCCATTTGCAGGGACAGTCGTATTCTCCCTAGACCCGGTGTAACCGAAATTGAACTGGCAAGAAAACCTAAAGAATCTGCATACAAAAGAGATCCGGGCTGTTGCCAGTGATAATGGAGCGCCCTCTAGACTTTTCATTGATTTGAGAGGAAAAATAGCATTTATTGCTGTAATAGCTGATGAAAATGGATATGGGTGGGCAATAGCAAAGTCCTTTGTTGCTGCTGGTGAAAAAATTATTGTTGGCACTTGGGTGTTGGCCCTGAACATATTCGAAACCAGCCTAAAACGAGGCAAGTTTGATGAATCACGTGTGCTGCCAAATGGTTCTTTGATGGAAATATCTAAGAGTTGTTTTGCTACGCTGCCTCTTCTATATTGACATTATACACACCGGTACTCCCATTTGCCAGAGTAAGACCCTCTTTCCGCTTCAGTTGGTTCCCACCCTTCTCCCCATTCTCCTCGAGCTGCTTCTTATGTTGTTACTTCGGGACCCCATTTTTCTCAAGAAGAAGACGCCAATGGTGCATTCCGATCTTTTAGAAGCAACCATGATGCAACTGCAACTGATACTAGGATTAACATGTGTTGAAAGGTTCAAGATGGCTTTGGACTGCTTCTTTGCCATTTGGTTTGTTGTTGGAAATGTGTGGATTTTTGGGGGACACTCATCTTCAACTGAGGCTCCAAACTTGTACAGGTTGTGTATTGTATTTCTTATGTTTAGCTGTATAGGTTATGCCATGCCATTTATTTTATGTGCAACTATATGTTGATTCCTACCCTGCATTATATCTCTTCTTGGTTTTCGAGAAGACCAGGCCCAGACAAAAGGTGCTTCGTCAAAAGTCATTAATTCGCTGCCAACTTACAAGTTTAAGGGAAAAGTTGAACATGAAAGATCTAATCTTAAAGATGACAATGAATCTGACTCGAACATTTTATGTGAGGGTGGCTTTGTGGCAGCTGGTATAGAGAATGAAAGATCTGTCTCTGCTGAAGATGCGATTTGTTGCATTTTCCTTGGCAAATACAAGGATGATGTACAGTTGAGGGAGATTCCTTTCTCGCACCATTTCGATGTAGAGTGTGTTGACAAATGGCTGAAAATTAATGCTTCCTGTCCTCTCTGCAAGCATGAAATTGGTGATTCTAGTGAAGTAGCAGTTGAATCTGTTCATGAAATAGAAGAACAGAGAGATAGAGGTTCTCATAATGAGGGAGTTTGAATCAGGAAATTCTACTATTGTAATCTTTATGACCTTAGCTAAAGCAGAATAACTTTATATGTTGCATACTGTGCATGAGTTATGCTTTTATCCTCTGGATGCTATTTATGATACCCTTGAGGATGTTCCTGAAGATGTAAAAGAAAACAAAAGGTACGCAGGAGCTTCAAATTGGACAGTTTAGGAAGTTGCAGAGTTTGTAAAACAAGATTTCAGAAGCATTGATATTCTTGTGCACTCCCTTGCAAATGGTCCAGAGGTTAGTAAACCTCTTCTTGAGACATCAAGAAAAGGGCATATTTCCATCTGTTTCAGCTTCGAGTTATTCCTTTGTGTTGCTGCTGAAGCATTTTATACCTATAATGAATCCCGGTGGGTCGACAATATCTCTCACATATATTGCATCAGAAAGTATCATTGCGAGATACGATGAAGAGATTTTTGAAACTCCATGAAGGGCACCCATATGCAAGTGATATGATGGAAAATGGTCAAATTCAGTTAATGGTGATCGAAAATTCAGAAAATATTGCCACAACTAGGAACGTATTGGAACCCAAATCCGCAAAGCCTGCTCATGAATCGTCTTCATTAGTTGGAATGCTGCGTGAAATTAGTGACAAGTTCAAAAAAGGGGTTTCCTGAAGTTCTAGAAAGTAGGGCCTCTGGACAAACGTTTGAAAATGTACTAAGTTTGTTACCACTGAATCCGTGGCTAGGTGTCCATCCTCCACCAGCTCATACATGTTGGCTTTTGAAAGCAATTAGGTTTTGACAGATGTCTGTTTTATTTACACTTGTATTAAAAACTATTTGAAGAAGATCGACCTTTCTATTTTTGGAAGAACTCGATCCATAGATGTAGGATCTGATAAACTATCTTAGAAGCTCATATGTTTTGTATATAAGGATAGTAGCTAGATTGGAAAATGGGTGGCAATTGGAGTTATGGAAATCCAATTTTGATGATATGCTGTATGACATGAAATGCTTGACATCTTCAATACAGGTTCTGCACTGATATGATTATGATTATGAGTTGACTTTGTATCTTATGAATTGTATTTTTTGTGATTTATCCAGTATATGGTCAATTAAATCCCATTACATGATTCTTATGGTGAAATACAATTATCTTTTAAACTTTTAATAACAGAGTCAGTTCCATTTCATAAATTCGTGCTTGTAGTTTCTTTGATATTGAATTTTGTATTCTATTTTATGTTGTACAAATCTTTAATGGTTATATGATTTCCTTATATCTTTGATTACATACCAGCCCAATTTTTATCTTGATTTCATTGAATTATATTTTTGAAAAATATTTCTTTAAGCTTGAACCTTGTAGTTTAGGTTCAACCTTAGGGATAACATCTTCTGGCGCCGTTGCCGGGGACGGAGAAACGAAAGGATATATTCCTCGGGAAATAATGACAACGATTAGATCCTGCTCTTGATGGTGGATAGGAGTAGGACACTAGTTTGACTACAGATTTATTCACCGGGCGACTCCATGTTTGAAGAATCCAGAGGCGATTTTCAAGATATCAAAGCATTTTGAAACTATGTTGGCACAGAGATTTGCTCCGCTCAATTTCTCAAATGTTCCTGGCTTTCCAAATATAGTACCTATCATTGATGAATGGGGAGATTTTCTTCCGCGATTCGGAGAAAAGGAAGAAGACAATTCGACACACCATGTAATTAAATTTCATCAATACATGGATTGGTTGAGCATACATCATGAAGATGTATTGATGAAAATGTTTATGTATTCATTAGATGGTTGTGCGAGACAATGGTACAGAACTCTTCTTGCTTCTAGTATTGCCTCTTTGAAAGATTTTCATAATGCCTTTTATTCATATTGTAAGAGGATTTACCCAGCTGAGTGTCTTTTTGAGCATTGCTGTAGGGGATATGCATTATATATCCAGGGTTTAGTAGCATATTCTTCCAGTATTAAAGATGAAGCCAGTGGTTATGCTATGAAGAAGGAATAAGATTTATTATCTTCCTCTAATTCTGTTTTACAACAAGAAATTTTTCAAAATTATGATATTAAAGTTGATGATAGCATCATAGAACAAAAATCTTCATCTTTGGAAATCGATTAGGATGCCCCAATTTATGACAAATACAATGATGATAAAGCAAATGTGGTTTCATTTGATATTACCTCAAATGTAAATATTGCCCCAGATTTTTATGAAGGTCAGCATGTGTTCGATGAATACTTAGATGAAGAATTGCAGACTTGTACATTAACCTGCAATGAAGAACATTTTTATGATGTACATAAGGATAATTTAGAGTAGCAGATTGCTACATCAACATTTTTTGATATTTTCTACAATGATCTACTCTTTGACAGTAATCGATCAGGTGTTGAGGAAGGCAGTGACAAAGAATTACTAGAACCGTTCATCTAGTCTTCATCAGTCGAGTAATACTTTTCAGAAATCAGTCAACTTGGATTCTCAAAAGACAAGCAACATGAAGAGGTAATTTTTGGTAATTTTTATGATCATGTTGCAAATTATTCAGATTCAATAGTGAACTATAAATCTTCTATCATTAATTTTTTAGAGATAGAGTTCGATGGAAGTGAGTATGAGTTATGTTTTTCAATATTTCTGATTGTATATATGCTTAAAGTTGGAAGCAAGATTTTGTTGGTTGATGAAATTTTTTCATGGATACATTGGAAATGGGATTATACTTGATCAAGCATAGTTCAATTGATTAGAATAGTAGTGTGGATAAATAAGCTCATATTTGTGCATTTGTTTCAGGTTGCATAGTGTGATCAAATTGTTGTGAAAGGATTATTTCAATCTGCAGAGTAGTTTAAAGATTCAACTAGTAGTTTGTTTTCAAAGTTTTTTTTTAAAGGAGCAGATATTTGTGATGAAGACTCCAGCCCAATAAAATGGAAAGGCACTTGTCTACCTATTATTGGCAGCTCACAGGGAGCATGCCATCCCCAGACGAAGCCAGATGTTGTCATCAGATCTGCTCCAACAAAATTTCAGTTTCTAGCAGCATTCAGATGTCAAAGTGATCACTCAGGTTTCAATTTGGATACCGAGATCAGATGGAAAAGCACTTATGATGGCACTCATGTGGAACAAAAGCCGATTGAGCAGAAAGTTTTTCATTTATAGAACACAAGGTGTGCTTCGAAATATCTCACAAGTTGTTAGGGTTGAAGGTTATACCTTGAGAAAGCACTTGAGGATGGGGTAAATAACTACAAGGACATGTGCTGGGACAGTCGTATTCTCCCTAGAGCCGGTGTAACCAAAATTGAACTGGCAAGAAAACCCAAGGAATCTACATACAAAATAGATCTGGGCTGTTGCCAGTGATAACGGAGCGCCATCTGGACTTTCCATTTATTTGAGAGGAAAAAGATCATTTATTGCTGGAATAGCTGATGACAATGGATATGGGTGGGCAATAGCAAAGTCCTTTGCTGCTGCTGGTGCAAAAATGCTTGTTGGCACTTGGGTGTCGGCCCTGAACATATTCGAAACCAGCTTGAAACGAGGAAAGTTTGATGAATCACGTGTGCTGCCAAATGGTTCTTTGATGGAAATCTCTAAGAGTTGTTTTGCTATGCTGCTTCTTCTATATTGACGTTATACACACCGGTACTCCCATTTGCCAGAGCAAGACCCTCTTTTCGCTTCAGTTGGTTCCCACCCTTCTCCTCGTTCTCCTTGAGCTGCTTCTTACGTTGTTACTTCAAGACCCCATTTTTCTCAAGAAGAAGACGCCAATGGTGCATTCCGATCTTCTAGAAGCAGCCATGATGCAGCTGCAACTGATACTAGGATTAACATATTTGTTGAAAGGTTCAAGATGGCTTTGGACTGCTTCTTTGCCATTTGGTTTGTTGTTGGAAATGTGTGGATTTTTGGGGGACACTCATCTTCAACTGAGGCTGTTGATGAAATTGTAACTTTGGAATGTATTCACTTGTATTTATTATCTATTGTAACTTGATGTTCATTCCGGGATGTATTGTAATGTATCTGAGTCGTGTCATACCCCGATGTTCCTATCGAGAAGTTTCTGTAATGAGAAAGTCATGTCAAGTCATTTTGGGTAACCCTCCTATTTGTAAAGGGTTAAAGTCCCCACAGTTGTGGGGCCCTTGGGTTATTAGACTATCCTAGTGAAGTCAACCCTAGGTGAGTCATTGTAAGTCGGGGAAATAGTCCCCACCATTGTGTTACCCTCCTATTGGTCGGAGGAGGCAAAGTCCCCACAAGTGGTGGGGCACTAGAGTTATTATACACTCATAGAGATGTAGGCTCCAATGAGTAATTGGTAAGCTAGGCCGACATGATTGAGTGCACTTCAAGTGAATGGAAGAATATAAATAGAGAGTGAGAGCCTCTCTATTTATCACTTGTGCAACACATCACTCACTCACTCAAGTGTGGCGCATTAGTGAGGAAGGAAATACTGGGACTAGACAAAAGAAGAAGACTACTGCTGTCGGGAGTGCATCTTACTGTTTTGGGGTCTTACATCTTGTGCTGATTCTATCTTTTGAGGAAGTTGCGGGGTTTTCTCCATTTATGGTTTCCCCGATCAAAACTCTTTGTGTCTCTTGTCTTTTGTGATGTGCTAATGTTGTATTGCTGTGCTTGTTATTCTCTAAGTGAAAAGATCCTAAGATCATAATGCTAGCTTATGTGATGAAAAACTAACATGGTATCAGAGCTAACCTGAGAAGAAGACATTGTGCAGCTACAGAAGCTAGGGCTTCTTACTTTTTGGGTCTCTGTCCACAATCCATCAGCAAAAGTATGCTATGATGACTCTCCATTGAAGGGTGCATCTTTCTGTCGAAGCGGAATTCGATTTTGAGCATTTTCAGTTTTCAATGTGGAAATTAGGGCTTTCTACAGAAGAGGAATTTTTGAGTGAGACCAGAATAGGATTGTTCTCCTCATCAAAACTGAAGTTTAGAGACTTGGATCAAGAAATTTGGTTGGGTGAAACTCCCGGAAAGTCAAACCCTAGTTTGACCTCGAGCTAGAGAAACCCTAAATACTAAAACTGCTAAGTTTTGGTACAGTCGCTATATTCCGCGACTGGCGAAGTCTCAGTAGCTGAAAATTGCGAGGGCCGAAGATACAATCCTGATGAACACTGTGTCCGAAAATCCGCCTCTGATTTGCTAGATTCTGGGAGATATGATCCCTCCAAGTTAGGGTTCCAGCCTCTTCTAGAGTTCATCCCTAAACAGGACAATTGGGGAGATCTGCAATATCTTGGGCTACATAAGTCCAAATGGAATTCCTGAAGATGTTTCAGAAAGGGCACATATTGTACTTTCGGTGGTACGAATATCAGACTTAGAAAATGAACCAGTGACACGTGGCATGCCATACAACTTCGATGTTCTGAACAGTCCTGTAACAGGTCACCTTGGGAAAATGATCATAAATCCCAAATGGTGAAACCAATTCTGATGAAACTTGTGGTTTTATATCAGGGACATGCGAGGTTACCTCAGTGCGAAATTTCAGATACAGAGGATCAATAATTTCGGAGATATCACAGAAACAGTAACAAACATTTTATGTAGAAGAAATTGGGAAATTAGGGATTCCTATTTCGGGAGCTTCCCTCCACTGTTTTCAGAAAAGGAGTACATTGGACAGCTCCATTTGAAGAGATCTATCTGTTTATCCAATCATATCTGAAAGATTCCAAGTTTTTAAAATTAGGGTTTCTGTGACAAACCCTAGATCAGCCAGCTCCGGAACCAAGACGGACAGCTCAAATCGGTAAGATCTAATCCTTTGCTATTTTCATTTGAGGTTCTCATTTCAAAGTAATCTATCACATCAGCTTGATGATAAGCTTGGTAAAGTTCACAACTTTCAAGCATAAGAGTATTTGATCTCTCTGAAGACAATGGATTGGACACCTGCATGAGTATAGAGGTTCCAGTTCCAGAGGGAGATGAGGTAGAAGCCTTACACAAGAAGAACTTGGTCAAGGCCAAGAAGATCATGATTGATTCAATCACGGATCAACTTGTATTACAAGTGTCTCCCTAAAGACACCGAAGATGTTTTGACCAAGCTATTTGAAGGGAAGAACAAGAAATCAGAATATGACCTTTAGAAATCGGTTGAAGAATGTGAAGATCCAGAATGTAGAGACCATGCAGTCATACTTTACAAGGGTCTCTCAAATCAAAGAACAACCTGTAATGGTAAAAGAAGAATGTGAAGATCCAGAATGCAAAGACCATGCAGTCATAAGAGTCTCTCAAATCTAGAACAACTTGAAGCGGTAAAAGAAGAAGTGAAGAATGCAGAAGTGGTGATGGCCACCTTGAATGGTCTCCCAGGATCATAGAACTCATTCATTCAAGGAATGTGTTCCAGAAGGAAGTGATTACTTTCAACAGACTTTGGGAAGAAGAAGAAGCTTGATGGAAGCAACTGAAGATCAAGCTCTTACCATCCAAAGAAGATCCCTTAAGCAATGAGGAATATGAAGAACTCAACTCTTGAATAACTTCTTATCCACCTTAGCTTTTGGATAAGAAACAATGCTATTATGAATGAAGAAGACGATGAAGCTGAAGACTCAAGAATGAGTCTACCCACGAAACAAATAAAGATAAGTATTCAATTGTCATTTTATGATATTGTTTTGTTATGCATTTATTTATATTTAGTTGATGTATCATGCATGATAAGATGTTTGCATTAACGACAGTATACTACTAATATGTATGTGATGGGTAAGTAGCTCATGGTGCTATACAAATTCTCCATTGCTACTTATCTAGAATGAAACCTCTTTGCTGACATATTGGATTAGTGCACAATCTCAATGATGTCCTGGTAGAGATGGAAGGCATCTAGAAAGTTTCAGTCAGATATGGATGAATGTTGTATTGGCTAAAGTAGTTGCATGATTATATATTTATGCATAAGAACTTGTCAGTATAAATATTCCTTATGAAATGTTCTAACCATACAAATGCATTTGACTTGTAGGAAAGATCGCATACATAATCGCCTGCAAGCAAAGAAGGATGAAACTTGTTCCAAAGAACAAGTGACGAAAGTTCAAGATGAAGAATAATATGATGAATGCAGCGACATCATTGATGCAGAATATTCCAACTATGAAGAAGTAACCAAGAAGACCAGTTGAAGAAGAATGATGTCAGGGCGCAGTATCGAGACCTGAAGGGAAGTTCGTAGCTCCATCATGCAGTAGATGGAAACATCATGGGATACAAAGCAAGATTCGTAGCATGAGGCTTTTCACAAAAAGAAGGCATAGACTACGAAGAAACATTTACAACCACTAGAAGTGAAGTCACATGACATGCATAATCATGTGTGCAAATGAAAGAAGGCCTTGTACGAGTTCAGAAGACACCCATGGGATAACACATGATGAGCTTGATGAATATGTTAACCGTTGCTACAAGGTTGATAAAGGATGACAAGCTCATAGATGGATGTGAGAATAACTTTTGGAAAAGTTCAAAATAGAGGATCTTGGTATCCAATGATACTAGATGGTCACATAGAATATTAGTAGCATAGGAAGCTACTTGTCACTCCGGTACAAAATGTTTTTCAGTGCATAGAGTACAGAAGACAGAGGGATTATGATGCCCCGCTTCACAGGGAGTGACTATAGAAGATCTAAGGTTCGACATGGTACGACAGGATGGGCAGATTATTGATGACTCTAGGATTTACTGAGAGTAAAGTGGATTCCAACCTTTGCTTCAAGGTTGAAGGCGGAAGACCAATGATGTTCTTGTTATGTGTCGATGCACTATTGTTCTAGGCATGGAGGTGTGGCAGAGTGCAGATGGAATCTTCCTTGGACAAGGTAAGTATGCAGTAGAGATCCTGAAGAGTGTTAGAATAATCAACCCATAGTATTTACCCACTTAGACATTATTTCATTTATTTTGTCTTATTTGCCTAGTCCATGAGTCCCACCATGTGCAAG
>LPNX010896963.1:0-10691 GCA_001517045.1 Pseudotsuga menziesii | reverse complement strand
GGGGTGGGTCGAACCGCTCCCAAGTGTGAATTTTTTGGGGGGGGATGCTTAGAACCACCCCCAAAAGTCACTTTTAGGGGTGGATTTGATCTCTTTCAGGACCACCCCTAAAATTCAAAACTTTTAGCATCAATGTTGTTTGAGGCAGTTTTGTAAAGACGTCCTCCAAAGCCAAAATTGCCCACAAAGCACTTTTTTGGGGGTTTTAGAAATGCCCCTAAAAGTCACTTTTAGGTGTGGTTTTGTTCTCTTCAAAAACCACCCCTAAAAGGAAAAAATATTGGCGTCGGTGATATTAGGGGAATTTTTGTAAATACCACCTCCAACGTAAAAACTGCCCCAAAAAGTGACTTTTGGGGGGTGGGTTAGAAAGGCCCCCAAAAGAATGTTTTGGGGGGGTTTAGAAATACCACCAAAAATCACTTTTAGAGGTGGTTTAGAACTTCCCCCAAAAGTCACTTTAGGGGGAGATTTAGAACCACCCCTAAAAGTAACTTTTAGAGGCGGCTTTGATCTCTTCTAGAACCGCCCCTAAAAGTTAAAAAATTTCGCATCAGTGCTATTAGGGGTGGTTTTTTCAAGACCGCCTCCAAAGGAAAAATCACCCCCAAAAGTGACTTTTGGAGGAGAAAGACAACCACCCGTAAATGTCAAATTTGTTGTAGTGAATCGTTATTAGTGAATATTGTGCAACAAAAGAGTAGGGTGTTCATTTACTTGACCCTGCCACCAATGTTGTATAAGAACATCCATAGAGATAAGAAACACTATGGACATAGTTGAAAGAGTACCTACTAATGGGTGTTCAAGTTTCAGTGAGGAAAAGGTCCGAAGATCAACTTCCACATCACCGCTGAAATTTGATGAAGTTGATCCAAGAGAGAAGGAAGAAGAAGACGTCCATCTTCCAAAACTTCATTTTCTTATAGGGTCACTGAATATGAGTGAGTGAAAGATCAAATATTCCCTACACACTCTTCATGGAACCCATGCATTGATAAAAAATATCAGTTGGAAGTTGGAGGAAAAATATTCCATGGAATACATGGATAAGTTTTAGAAGGCCATGACAGGAATCAAAGGTAAATTTCTCCATTTTATTTCTTATAGAGACATATTGCTTTATCTTGTTGAGTTGTTGTATGGAGAATCCTTGAAGGATGAAGAAGAGGGTTGAAATCTCACACAGAAATTGTTTACCACTAAATATTCCTTGAAGAGCACTCAGTGTGCACTCCAAGAGTCTAATATGGATATAGAGAAACTTCACAAGAAGTTGCAAATATATTACCTACCTTCCTACACACCATTGTTCCATACTCACAAGGTTGATTGAATTCTTTATCATATGGAGGAATCTCATGAGATGGTGGATCATGAGATGCATTTGGTTTTGCATGTGCTTGAGGACTTTGTGGACAAGCTTGATGAGAACCAAGGACTTAAAATTTTCCATAGAAAACTGGAGTTATTTTCTAGAGAGAGTATCTTCTCCATGGAAGAGTCAGATGAGCTCACCTTAGTTGTATTAGCAAGTGATGAAGAAGATGCAACCATAAGTTAGCTGGATGAGTATTGAAGAGATTGAATTCATAGTTCTACACCACACACTTCTATTTTAGCCATGCCAAGTGGGGATGAAAATTGGGAGAAGGAATTTTCCTTATTGGTGCCACATGAGGAGCAAGATGATCCCATATGTGTTCATGATGACTTTATGAATGCACAATTACCTTCCAAGAAACAAAATAGGAACTTATTGTTTCCACTTGATTTCATTCATACACATATGGATTGGGTGGAATATTGTGGAAATTTAACCCAAGAGATAGAACAATTACACTCACAAAATTGCTAATCAAACATGCAAAATTAACAACGAAGGAGACTGAAATTGGAGCATAACACTAATTTGTATTGAATCAGAATACAATAGCCAAGCTTGTGAAGTAATAGGATGCTGAAATATATTATTACATGATAGAATAGAATGCATAAATATTCCATTTGAAAAAGTAAAAAAGCAGGCTTACCAAATCTAGTCAAATCCCCGATAGGTGGATAAAGCAGTTTTCAAATCTATGAAGATGCTCATGAATTTGCTAAGTCAAGTGGGAAATATAAAGAGGGATAGAAAGAAAAATAATACATGCTTTTATTTGGGAAAATGGAGGGAGGATGATGTGGGGAAAAACCAAGTCAAGTACACCTAGTCTAGCTTTTCATTTTGCCTTAAATCACAATAAAACATGCAACTTTTCAGAAAAAGTAGATATGCACTTTGGAGGATTTAGAATAAATAAGACATGATAAATTGGGTTTACAAGATGTTTATAAAGTTCTCCATGACTCATTTTTATAATTTGTTGACTTCTAGGATGTGTAGAAGGCAACTAGCATAGAATATAATCTAGGAAACTAGGTAATAAGACAAAAATAATTAAATTGATGTCTAACGTAGGTAACTATGGGTTTATTATTCTAACACCCCCTTAAGCCTTATTTTATGAGTAAATATTAGAAAAACATGTGGACTAGCAACAATTCTTAGTCACCCTTTACATATTTCTTGTCCATACAACCAAGGAAAGAGGCAAAAACCCAGTGGGAAAATCCTCCCTTAAACATGGACAGGAAAAACAAAATTTTGGAAATATTGTCATCAATCATGCTTCACAGCATGATTAGAAATCCCCAAAAATGATTTGATATTTCTAAATGTTTTCTCACAAAAAAATTTGGTGAAGATGTCTGCTACTTGTTCTGAAGATGCACAGAAGAGTAGATCAATGGTAACATCATGCACAAGTTGTCTGATGTAGTGCATATGGATCTCAATGTGCTTGGTTCACTGTCTATGAATTAGATCACTACAGATTCAAATAGTACTCTAATTATCATAGTATATAATAGTTGAAAATTCTGATTTGAATCCACATTCTCCAAGTATCCCCTGCAACCACAAAAATCAAGTTGTTGCATTTACAACTCCTCTATACTCTACTTCTGTAGATGAGAGTGCTATGTCACTTTACTTCTTCCTTGACCAGATGATTGGCCTTTTTGCAAGAATGAAAACATATCATGATGTATAATTTTGATCTATGTTTTCACCTTCCCAATCACTATCAGTGAACCCAATCAAATCGAGATCAAATTTTTCTTTGTAGAAGATCCCATGAGTTCTTGTTCCTTGAAAAAAGTTTAGGATCCTTTTGGATGCTCTTTAGTGGATCTCATGAGGCTGATCCATGTATCTCAAATTCACACTAAATGAATAATATATATCAAGTTGAGTGTGTGTAAGATAAATCAAACACGCAATCAACTGCTGATACAATGTATTATTTACCATAGGAGAAGAACCTGCTTCTTCAAGATTAACTCTTGAAAGGAGGGGAGTATTGCTTGGATTGAAATATTTCATGTTGAACTTATTCAGAAAATCCAAAGCATACTTGTAATGATGTTCTTTGATTCCATGTAGGTATTGAGCAATTTCGAGGCTCGAGAATTGGCTCAACAATCCCAAATCTGTCATTGAAAATGCATGGTTCATTGCATCCTTCAAGGAGGAAATCTCTTTCTTTGAACTTACTATAATCAGTAGGTCATCTACATACAAGAAAATAATCATCAAAGTACCATGAATCATCTTCAAATATACATTAGTATCATACTTGCATCGAACAAAGCTCAGTGATAGAAAAAAAACCATCAATTTTGGCAAACCAAGCCCTGGGGGCTCGCTTGAGCCCATACAATGATTTATTTAAATTGCACACTAAATATGGATTGGAAAAAAACCATTTAGTTTTTTTCATTTAAATCTCCTCAGTGAGATCTTCGTTTAGGAAATCACACTTCACATCCATGTGATTCACTTCCCACTGCTTCGAAGCTGCAATGCCTAGAGCTAGCCTTATGGAGTCCATATTTTCCACTGGTGCAAATGTTTCATTGTATTCAATACCATGTACTTGTGAGTATCCCTTGGCTACCAATATTTCATTATATTTCAAATTTTAACCATGGGCAGCAAAATTACTCTTGAAAACCCACTTACATTGAACTAGCTTCCTCCCTGGGGGAAGATCAACCAGTTCCCAAGTGTTGTTCTTCCGGAGAGAGATGAATTCTTCTTTCATGGCTGTTTGCCATCTTGGATCATGTGATGTATATTAATATGTATGTGGATATTATTCAACCATTAGATAGCACTTTCAATCAAATAGAGGATCTTTCACACAAAGGGCACTCTCAAATTGAGATCTAGTCCTCCTAGTGTTATTAGGATTTCTGGCTAGTTCCCCAGCTGCATGAATGGTATTTAGTTCCCATTTTGGTCTTGTAGGAATGTTAGGATCTCCAATAAAATCATAATTATCATACATATCATAATTAGAAAAATCATTAGTCTCTCCACTTACAATCAATGGATCTGGTGGTGAAGAAGACTCTCCAACTTCAACTACTACTAAAGGATATTCTTGGAATTTAACACTGCTTTCAATGAAATATTTGTTAGTGCTCAAATTTGAATAGCTTGTACCATTTTGACTCTTTATGATTACCAAAAAATAGGCACTCTTGTCTTTGGGGTTGCAAATCCTTCCTCTTTTTAGTTGGAATTCTAGCCCAAGCCTTTGAGCCAAAAATCCTGAAATGGGTCACATCTGGCATGTTCCCACTCCAAGATTCGAAAGGATTCATACCATCAAGTTGCTTATGAGGAACAATTTTTGGATGTAGGATCCACAATTTATAGCTTCATCCTAAAAATTTTGTGGCAAAATATTAGTCTCCGACATGCAGATTGCCATCTCCTTCAGTGATCTGTTCTTTCTCTTAGCAACACCATTTTGTTGTGGTGCGTAAGGGATTGAATGTTGCATATGAATAGCTGCATATTTACAATACTGAATGAAATCAGACTTGACATACTCACCACCATTGTTATATCTGAGGATCTTGAGTTTCCTCCCAGACTGGTTTTCAGCGAAGGCTCTAAATACTTTGAAGAGGTCAAAAAATTCAGACTTATGCTTTAGGAAGTAAACCCAACAATACCTGGAAAATTCATCTATGAAGGTCAGTGCATATTTAGCTTGAATCATGGACATATGAGTGAATGGACTAGTAATGTCACTCTGGATCAACTCAAGAGGTGCAGAGGTTCTCTCATGACTAGCTTTCTCATACTTGTGCTCTGGGTGTTTTCCTAGGATACAACCTTGACAGACTCCCTTAGAAAGCTTGATCTTTGGTAACCCTATGAACATATATTTTTCACTCAAATCAGAAAGATACTTGTAGTTAATATGGCCAAATATTTCATGTGAAATATTTCTTTCTTCATTAGCATGAATCAGGAGAGCATAGGGGTTTTAGTAGGGTAGAAAATGGGAAAACTTGTATACCTTCGAAGTGTGATCAACAAAACCTTTTTCTATGACTTTACCATTCGAAATATCAGTGATTTCAACATCATCAGGGGAGAATATGACCTTATTTGGAGACCTAGTATGATTCATCTGATACACTAACAAGAGATTGGAGGAAATACCTAGAACATACAACACATTATTGAAACTACCATGATTAACATAAATCCTACCCTTCCCCAAAGTGTCAGTGATAGAGTCATCTCCCAAAACTATTAGTGGACCTTTCAACATGTCAAGAGAGGAGAATTTCTCTTTTTTTGAAACCATATGTCTAGAAGCTCTGGAATCTATGATGAAGCTAGGCGAGCTTGATGTGCCAGCAACCAAGGCATGTACTCTCTCTTTGTATTCTGAATTTGATCCTCCTTCCTTATTCTTTGAGAAATCAGGAAGGGAGATGTTATTATTCTCTAGGAGTTGGGTCAACATGTCAATTTTCTTCTTCATACAAGAGATCTCAAAATGATATCCCTTATTATAGTACACGCACTTGCTCATTTATCCTTTGTTCTTCTTCTTCTGGGATTTCTTATTGGAAACTTGGGGATCTTCTTGAGACTTAGATTTGTCTCTATTTTGATCAGGTAGTGTTTTAGCATTTTTCTTGCTTTTTGAATCCACCCTTAAATCTCCAGCAACCAAATCTTGGTCTTTGGGAGGTTTGATGGTGCCCATCATCACCAACTTATATTTCTCTTGTGTGAGGGATTCCATGAACTCTGCAAGCTTAGGCATATTCCAAGCTCAAGCTGTCAAATTAGTTTCATGGAAGGTAAAAAAAAACACTAAATGGTCAGGACCAAGCTTAGAGAGTAGGGCCAAGACTAGTTTCTCTTCCTTCTTTTCGATCCCACACTATTTCAACTGCAAAACAAGAGCCTTAAACTTGGAAAAGTAGAGTTACAATGATTCGAAGCTACTGGGACTCAAGGATATTAGATCATTCTTGATTTTATGTCCTCTCATCTCATATGTATTTCCAAAAAGATCTTCTAGCTTCTCCCACACTTCATTAGGTGATGTCAATCCATCAAGATGGAAGAGGAGGTCTCTTGAAATGCTTAGACACAAAATACCTTAGGCCTCATCCCTCCTATTGCGCCATTTAATTTTCTGTGCAGCTACATTGGGATTTATCTTAGTTTCCACAATCACCCTATAGAGACCTTTTTCTGTCAACAATATCTCCATTTTAGCTCTCCACTCAAAGAAATTGAATGGAGTCAAGATGATCTTTTGAGATTGGTCCATAGCTCAGAAACTGTGCCCTCTAGTTAGCAGAATGCACTCCCAGTCAATGATGTCAAAACTACAATAAAAATTTAGGAGATAAATTAATCTACGAAGGCATTGATACCATGTGGAAATTAAACCCAAGAGATAGAGCAATTACACTGACAAAATTGCTAATCAAACATGCAAAATTAACACCGAAGGAGACTGAAATTGGAGCATAACACTAATATGTATTGAATCAATGTACAATAGCCAACCTTGTGAATTAATAGGCTGCTGCAATATATCATTACATGAGAGAATCAAATGCATAAATATTCCATTTGAAATCATCAAAAACCAGGCTTACCAAATCTAGTCAAACCCCCCATAGGTGTATAAAGCAGTTTCCAAATATATGAAGATGCTCAGGAATTTTCTAAGTCAAGTGGGAAAGATAAAGAGGGATGGAAATACAACTCACACATGATTTTATTTGGAGAAAAGGAGGGAGGATTATGTGGGAAAAAAACAAGTCAACTACACCTAGTCTAGATTTTCCTTTTGCCTAAATTGGAATAAAACAAGCAGCTTTTCAGAAAAAGAAGATATGTGCTTTGGAGGATATGGAATAAATAATACATGCTAAATTGGTTTTCTAGGATGTTTCCCAAGCACTCCATGACTCAGTTTTAGCATGTGTTAACTTCTAGGATGTGTAGAAGGAAACTAGCATAGAATGGAATCTAGAAAACTAGGTAATAAGACAAAAATAATTAAATTAATGTCTAATGTAGGTAACTATGGGTTGATTATTCTAACAAATATTACATGTCAAACATAGAGTCTTTTTCAGGAAAAAAATATTCTCATGATCAGTGGAAGGAATTTAAGCAAGAAAACTACTAAGACAATTTTTTGGGAAATATAGCTTGCACAAGGTGGCCTCTGTGGAGGAAATCTAGATATTTGGATGGATGCTTGCACCCTTTCACCAATGGAAGAGATTTGAGCCTTTGTATTTGTTCACATGGACCTTTTAGTTGGAGTGTCATTACATTCCCTTGTTGTATGAGGAGACACATATTTCTATTTCTTGCTTGCATTCTTAGAGAAAATTGCGATGCATCATTTTATTGTGAGTAGTTTGGGAATCCTTGTTTGTTGGATGATTCCTATATTAATTGGGTTTGTACATGAAACTCAAACCTATGTCATTGCAACAACAAAATTGTGAGCTTCAGTGATGGTGTTATAGGAAAGAAGGGCTCCTAGTTTGCCATAGTTTTGAAAAGTTAGAAGATTATAAAGACTTGTATTTTAGCAAATATTATAAAACTACAATCCAATGTGGGTGTATACATGCAGTCTAACAGAAAGGGCACTGATTTATGATAGCATGGAAAATTTATATATAGTTGTAGTGCACTAGTTTATGTATTGTTGTTCTTAGACATTTATGAAATTACTTATTCTAGTATTTTCTTCATTAAATTATACACACATATAATTTTGGGTCAAATAAGTCTAAATAACCATATATAATTTAGGATAAAAGTTCAAGTTTACTTAGTCTAATTTATCATTCATCAAATAAAATTTATCATGAGGTAAATTTTTACTTGAGACTTCATTTGAAGGTCTAATCGCAAACATATTCCTTCTATTATAAAAATGGGAAAAAACCATATTTATTATAATTTGCATTTATAAACTCAAACGTTGTACACATACCGACATAGCCAGCTAAATATTATAGTTTTTTTAACATGGAAACATTCATATAATATGTGGTTAAGAAAAAATTAATAATAATACGTAGTTAAGAAAATACAATCTCCATGATAATGGCACCTCCTTTATTTATTTTTATATGTTATTCAAAAGTGAAATCCATGTTAACCCATTATTTTGGTGACGTTAAGTTCTCACCTTTGATATCACTACATGAATCAATATCATGTGTTTATGTGGAGAGAAAAACCTCTCTCTAACATAATATTTAAGTTTTATATATGCATGTTAATTTGATTGGGTGAACATAATAAAAAACACTAAAGATGTTTACATCCTAAGTTACATGTTAATCCAATCTAACAAAATTTGGGATGGAATGTTTTTTATGTATAGAAAATGAGAAAAAACATCAAAACAAAAAGAGGGAAATAACAAATCATTTCAAATCATGAGTAGTCATTGTATGATAATGGCATTCTTGATAATAAAAAATCCAAATATGAATTTATCATTGAAAAAATTCGAGGATGAGTGTGGAATTTGAAATTTAACTTGTTAGGTTACCTATATCTTTAAATTATTAAAATATTGTTATTGCTATCGGATTTCAATATGTCATTTGGTTTGTTGATTGCATGGAGTGATTAGTTGGTATTCTTCCAATATTTATGAGAGTTTTTGTGCAACTCTTTCTAGTCTATCTGGATGAAATCCTCTCTCTGGTGTGGTATGCTTTTGAAGGCGACCCATACTTTTTGCACATCATTTTATTTGTAGTGTAATAATAATTTTATTTTTATTTATGATATGGAAGCTGTAACGATTTTAGGATTAATCTATTTGCTCAAGTTTTTTTTGTTTTTTTGTTTTTCATCATCATGATAAATAATTGCAACGATTTTAGGGTTTATTTTTCTTATGTTTTTTAGTACTATCATCATAATAATAATCATTATTTTATTCATGTACCATTTCATGTTCGATGATGGAAATGTAAAGATATTCTACATGCATACATGGTTCCTCTCTCATTTTTCATATTTATGGTATATGATAATGCAGGGGCATCCATGCCTGGGGGAAATAGTCAAATAGAGATGATGTATATACCTGGAGGACATTCGGTGACCTTAATTAGAGTGGGAAAAAAGTTCGATGAAGGAGAGAATAGTTGATGGGAACCGAAAGTGATTCGTAAAAATTTCAACTAGAAGTAGTCGATGACCGATGAAAGGGTATAGGAAAGTGTCAATATTGCATGTGGACGAAGGTGGAGAAGACGTGGAAAGATAATAATGAAAAATAAAATGAAAACCGATCGAACACTCAGGATCCCGAGGAGAGGAGATGTTGGAGTAGTTTGGGTAGTTGCAGAGTAGATATGGTGGTTGTTGCATAAGCCTAAGTGGAAAAACCAATCTAGAGTAACCAAAGGGTGTATTGAATACATCCATGGTGGTTCCTAGAGGTATGAAAACTTATATAAGGAAAGACAAGTACTGTGCATCCAAGCGCAACTATAAATATCAGTGCATGATCAAAAATAGGGGACTTTCGAGGAAACTTCTAGAGAACTTTGGAAGAAAAGAAGGATCTATGTGCTATAAGTGAACATGTGAGTAATAGAGTTTACTGTAATAACTAAGGATGAAACACTCCCTCTCGCTTATGTGTGTGTTATCCTAGTCAAATCCCATTCCGACAAGTCAAGCTTGGACTCGTATTGTAATCCCTCTTGTATAGAGATTGTTTTACATTTAATTTAAAGTAATGATTCTTGGAACATTAAACTTGTGTTTTTTCTTTTTATATGTACATTGATCAATAGACAACAACATAGGTCATATTTTCATTAGTTGGTATCAGAGAGGGAAGTTACCTTGCATGGAAAGTCCAGTTTTCTGATTGGACGCGAAGAACAATTCCATATACAGTTGGGTAAAGTTTGTTGGACCGTGGTCTGGTCGTCCAAGAAAAAAAATGTATCAAAGAGGAATTAATTTTCATGGTAGAAAGAAACTTGGGGGTGGGTGATTCCATGAAGATGGGTAACACTTTTTGGCCAAATTTGGCGATGAAAACCTGATTTTTTACTCATGTGCTAGATAGAAGCCCTCAAAATGCATATATGCCATGTGAATTTTGACTTGCAGTAAGAAAACAAATTGTAGAATATTATGTTGGCTTTATAGTGATATTTTTTTAAAAATATTCCAATGTCATTTAATGTCTGAATTTTTGCATTTAATGAACTGTGTGACCTTAAAAATTTGAAGAAGCTAATAAGTGGCT